>JAZGTK010013853.1:0-14075 GCA_036877625.1 Ambastaia sidthimunki | reverse complement strand
CACACCACACACACCACACCACACACACCACACCACACACACCACACCACACACACCACACCACACACACCACACCACACACACCACACCACACACACCACACACACACCTCCTCTAATGGAGATGGCTTTTTGTCATTTTCTGGTTCCACTCGAACTCGAACGACTCCTGATTTATCCACAACCTCTTGAATCAGCTTCCCACTCTTGCCAATGACTTTGCCTGTAGGACGGGAACAAAATTACTGAATGATTCATATTAAACATTACGGAGCAGGAAAGCAGGTGCAGTCGTTTTCTGTCCTTACCGACTAAATTTCTGGGAACTTTGATAACATCTTCTGAAAATTCAAGGTAGCTTCTGGCCTTCCGCACAGCCTCCTGGTCCTGGAAATCATACAAAATCAATTACAAACATCAAGCTCTCCCAGAATTTTGTGTATCAAACATCTTATTTACATTATTTCATAAACTTATTGTGAATTGTTAAAGAATGTTGATCTAACTGATCTGTCATGCACTTGCACAATAACTGATTTTTATTTCTGTTGTTATAGTTACAGATTCCACCTTTAAATCAGCTTAACAGAAAAAGACATGAATTGTCAAACAAATTTTGTTACCTCTCCATAGATGTGAAATGTGCATGTTTCTTCATCGAGATCAATGGTGGTGACCCCTGGAATCTTCCGGGCCTGCTGGATATTCGCCCCATGGGTGCCTATGGCCAGACCCATGAGGTCATCACGCACCACAAACTGCTCATGGAACCGGGAGGCCAGCTGTCGAGAACTCTGGAAGCACAGGATGGTTTGGAATTTCAACACCGATATTAACTTTGTTTGCTTTTAAAATGCTAGATTTAGAGTTTGCTATCATCAGGGTTGTTCACATGCATATGCAAATCAACTTTCATTATACATTTTTAAATATCAAGATAAAATCTAATCTAATCTTTGGCTAACCGTTGGTTATTTTTCTATTGATAAACACATTTTGTAATCCTTTTACGTTTAAACATTTCAATGTAATCAATTTATTAAAAAATTTAATTCAGGGCATTGAACACTTGCCTCAAACATCATGTAAATTAATCAGACAGACACAAAAGCACTGAATCCATTTATGCAACATAACTACACACATGCAGAATAAAATCACAATATGTTTCAAACTAAATACAGACATTATAATCACAGCATGTTTCGCTCCATTCAAGCTTCTCATTTCTTCATTTTGTCACTTTCAGTGGCCTTTGGTCCCTGTTAATTTCAGACCTTAATTTTGTATCACACACACTGTAGACAACATTCTGTCAAACATTCTTTCAAGAACTAAAAGTATCTATATGAATCTGCATCAGTAAATATAGTTTAACATATTAGCAGGGTATCATATTTTGCCTAAACAAGGGTACGGGTCACCACAGCTGTGCATATGCATGTAAGCTAACACCCATTTGCAGCTGTTAAATATAGACTCATCTAAAAACACCCCCTGTATTTATGTGCAGTTATGTGCTGTGTGACATTCCAATAGTAAGATATACACCAGTGAATCTATGCTACTTCTCTCAGGTGTCCCTGATTCAATGTCATCATAGCCATTCAATATCATCATACTATTAAGTTAAAAGAAAGACAGTGTTACAAGTGTTGAGGAGGTTTATGTTTTTTGCTGACTAGTTGTAAATGAACAGGGTGAATCTGACTAAACGGCTGAGCTTTACCTCCAGCTGTCTGCTAGCTTCCTCGTTCCTCAGCATCAACGTCAGCTTTGTACGCAAACTTCTGAAGTGCATGTCGCTCATCATGGCGATTCGCTTTGCTGTGACCTCATTAACAGACTGAAAAACAGAATCAATCCAATCTGTGAAACTAAAAACCCAAAAGCAAACACTCGTACAGGATTCAGATGGATTGAAAACACTTTTTTTACCAAAATAACCAGCTGCTTTTCATCAGAGTCGTATGTGACGTTAAACGCCCCGATCGCTTTTTTAAAATCTTTGTGAGCAGAGTCTTTCGCACACCTGCCAAACAAACAAAAGGCAAACAAATAAAAACATACTCAGAGATTAAAACAAAGATAACTATGTGGTGAATAAAAACTCAGGGGGTACATTTGTCTCAGGTCTTCAGGAACGTCCAGTCTGGTTTTGAGGAAGGTGTTTTTTGAAGCTGCCGTGTTGGGGTTCACTGGTCGTAATCTCTCTAAAGTCACTATTTCATTCAGTGTGGCGTCACAGGCTGCATATTCTATGACGTAGAACTACGAGTGAAAAGAAAGTTACAATGTGACATTTAAAATTATACGTATAAAATTGCAAACGTAAGCCAAAATGGGTAACAAATGATGAATTATCATTTTACCTGCTTACTATTACATAATAAATCATTTCTAATTTTGTTTTGAGACCCAATTACTGTCCGTTTCACTAAAAGGCTTTGCTTAACAAGTTCTTGGTAACCAAACACTTACCTCTCCTTTTACCATCCGAACTTTGGCTAGCCACCATCCACAGGGCTCTTTCTCATTGGCCCTAGAATACACCTGTAGAACAGACATACAGTGTTACAAATCAACCACAGATCAATCTGTTTAAAGATGAATGTACGCATGTATTATTTGTCTAAGATTTGAACACCTCCACTTCATCACTTTCAGTGATCTCCTTCTGAAATCCAGCTGGAGGTGGAAATCGAACATCATGGAAAGGAATCTGACGTTCTGGTTGCCAACTGCAAGTAAAGAAGAATTTCAACCTTACAAAAGCCGTATTAAATGCACCAAATGATATTGTAAACTCATAACATTGTGCTTAAGCTAATGACAAGCCATTATATCAGTATACAATTTTATTTTTTATATATATCTGTATGTTGAACTTACTTGTTCTCAAAAGCCACTGTGATTGTATTTTCATGAACATCTTTAATAAATGCCTGCAAGAAGAAACAAGTCAATGAACACTCTGTGTTTTAAATTCTAGTGAGCTTCCTACCAAGACTCCACCTTGATGTCCTAAAATCAATTCAGAAATAAAGGCTTTACTAACCGTTCAGTTTGAGACAAATACAAATGAAGTGGCATTGACACCTCGAATCACTCATGGATCATATTAATTAGTATTAAATATCATTTGCATGTAACCTTGAGGTTCAGTATTAATTCTTGTCTGCACGTAACCCTAATAACACATTATGATCATAACACACATCTTCAATAGCCGTCACTAAGTGGACAATATCACACACAGATCCAGCGAGTCGATGTTTGGACTAATAAACTGCATGAATGAAAGTGATGCTGCTGAGATACGGCGCTGCATGTGTGGTGTGTATTATGGGCTGCTGCACACACAGCTCAGAGGCCTCTGCTGTATTAAGACTGCGCGGGCCTAGCGCACATCACGCGTGAACGGCCGCACGCACGGCTCGCTCAATCCCGCTCATTACCGTTCATTTCAATCGCCATTAAATAAAACGCATACAGCAGACGCACAGCGCGAGATACCAGCCGCACCTTGTAGAACGCGCCGCTCGCGCCGCGCACTTCCACCGCGAGCTCGTCCATGACGCCAGTAATGTAACGCGAGCGGATCACGGCTGCGGTCCTCGCGCTCCCTCCGACACTGCGATGCGTTGCTGGCGTGAAAAGCGACGATCGTTGCTGTTTTCGCGGAAATGAAAGCGAAACATGCAGACGAGCAGCTGCCGTTCCGCGCGCTGATGTAAACACACCGCAGCCTCCCCGCGTCACGTGACGCCGCCCGCCTGCGTCACCCACAGACACGCCCCCGTCACGTGACACACGCTGAACGCGAGCGTCATGACGAGAAACTCACTTATTCTCCACATGATAATCATTCAAAACATCTGAGCGTATGTTTGATTAACTTCATTAATAAATACCACACACAAACACGCAAGTATTTAGGAAAGAAACGATGTGTTTAAACATGAACAGTGCATTATTTTAATTTAATCTCACCCTACAAAATAGAGCTATTCAGACAGACATGTATTTCTTTTCATATCTTTCTGTAACATCACTTACTCCTCCTGGCAGTTTTTTCTTATTGTTTTCTTATATTGGCTTATATTGTCCATATATCATATTGAAAATTAATAATAATAATAATAAATGATAAGTTATGTATTTATCAACTTGCCTATTTATTGATTGACTTTGATTGCTCTTTTTAGGTAGACAACTAAGACATTATTGTCTATAAAAGAAACTGTTGCTACTTTAAATGGACATGGAAGTATAAACATTGCAAAACAACGTTCAACTTTTAACAAATTTTCTGTCAGGTGCTAAAGTAATAAGGATCTTTGCCTTTTTGCAAATCAAACTTTAGTTTCAACATGATCAAATACAAATGCGTTTCTCCAGAAACTCATTGTTCTTTTGAGAGATGATGCCTGTTTCATGGCTTTTAACTGTTTTGAAACTGAATATAATCAGGACAGAGAGACTGTTGGATGGGTCTAATGCACATCAGAGTCTGTAGTTTGGGAAACAGACCCCTGACTGGTGATCAATACACACAAAACACACTTTCATCTTCTGCACTGAAGACTCAGAGCTGCTGACGCTGTAGGCAGAGTTTCAAAGAAAAGCCACATCTGACACTGGCAAACAAGAAGAAAGAGGTCGAGTGGACAAATGGACTTACAGAACAGGTGCACATTTACTGGAAAAGAGTTTATAGATGAAAGAAACTATGTTTAAGGTGTTCAGCTATTGTAGGAACATGTTTGATTGTAAGAAGATGCTTAAATCTATGAGAAGTGCTGCTTATATACAAACTGAAACTTCACTTGAATAATGTGAATGATCTGGTTGCTATAAGACCTTGAGATGTTGTTTCTATTTTAAATAACACTAAAAATGTATTTACTGTGATTTGTGATCTATTTAATGCAGCCTCTGTGAATTTAGGTGTGTGTTTATTTCTGTTACATTTTCACAAATACTGACTGGTTGGATAGATTCTAAAGTTTTATTTCTATATGATACTTTCACAGTAGTTTAATTAAATTTAGGTTTTCCATTCAAAAGGAGCTACAGTAAGACACAACGTGCAGCATAGTAACAACATTTCTTTGAAACAGCACAAATGACTCTATTAATATTTTTTGGAATCAATGCGAAAGTAATTTTACCCATCGATGATTCAAGTCTTTCAAAAAAGATGAATTCACAAGCATTTTATTAAAATCCTGGCCTGTAATCTTACACTCTACCACTGGGTGTCAGTATTGTATAATGACTGTTTCCTGTGTTCCGTCATAATGCCGCTTTCCATGCATGATGAGTTTTTCCTTCAGAACTGTGGCAGTATGTCATAAATCCCACAATATCAAATTTCTTAATAATTTCATCATGAAAAATGAAAATGAGTAATATTTTCTCTCATTTCACGCCAAGCGATAAAATTAAATCAGAAAATCTTATGGAACTGTATAATTTGTGATAATCAGCATCAGCTCACACTCTTCATTTCAGAATAATCTGCATGTGTGTGTCCACTGGACTCACAACAGACCGCTGGACACACAACAAGCTGAAGTGCATTACTCTGGAGAGAAAGATGAAAAGAGTCAAGCAGGTGTCAGTAATACATCAGGCCTCGCTCTGCTTTTGTCCACCCCCTGCTGGAAGTGATAAGATCAGGTGTGTTTGCTCCTGTCTCTGCTGATCTGGCATGCTGGGCAGCTTGTAGGTGTGAAGACTGGAAAGTCTTTGTGCAGATAGCAGGTGGCCTGCCAGAGTGCATCAAGCAATCATGCCTGCGTGATATGTGAGGTGAGAAGGTCCAGTCAGGAGAGAGAGCAGATACCATAATGAAATATTACCAGTAAAAGTATTTCATTTCAAACTTCCACTTGAATAAAAGTACAAAAACAATTGCTTTGAAAAGTGTTGAAAACTCAAAAGTGAAGTTAGAACTGTAGGAATTTGATATGTTCCAAAACATGTACCGTTACATCAGATTATTAAGAATTATTAAGATTAGTCAACTAGCCACCCATTACTAAAAAGAAGTTGGTCATTGCATAGCTAAACGTAACCAGAAATACACTACAGAAAACCTAAAGTTTTAATTTAAATTCAAGTTATTATTAATTCAATATAGCCAGTTATCGGTAATGTTAGCTGGCTGACCAGCCAGTGAATGTTTATTACATGCAAGCCAACAGCTAACGTTAAAATATTAAAAACCTCAGCGTGTTTTCATGAATATGACCGAAAAATAGTGACACAAAATTGAAAGTTTTACAAATATAAAAAGAGAATGAACAGAAGGTCTTTTTGACCTCAGCAGTTACCGACATCTTCACATCAAATAATATTTGATAAATGTGAATAAAAACAGGCGGCTGGTTACAATATTACATTAGTCTGACTTTCAACACTTATGTCATGTTTAAAAATGTATAAAGGCTTTTTGTACAGAAAGTTATAAGCTCCTTCAGGATATTACTGATGTAAAAGCTACAACTGTGGCCTTACAGCTAGTGTAATATTTCATTAGCAATATAATCAGAGGTCAAGCATCCATATCACGGACGTCAGCTGAGTATCTGCTGTGCGCTTGTGTTGACAGACATCTGCTTCTGCAGGCTGTTAGAATGTTCCAGAAACTGACGCCGTCTAATTTAGCGACATTGTCCGTCACTGGGGCTGTGATCGGGCCGATGTGGGGGCAACGGCTTGTCATTTTTCCTATTGTCATGGTGACTAGTTTCATAGAGCTTGGCAGCGACTGTCACATGTCCAGGTGATCTGTGTGACAGACTGACAGATGATGAGAGAGAGGCAGACACCTCTCAAAGCTCTTTCTGCAGCTGAGGTAAAATTGCTCTAAGCTATTTTCAGCCGTTTTGAAGGTGAAGCATCTCCTGGATCAGTTGGGGGTCGATGTGAGGGGAGTGATATTGATGGAGGAGGTTATTTTGAAGCTGAAGATCTAAAAATGGCCAATAAGGAGCACATATGGAAATGTATGTATGGCTCATACAATCACACAAAGGCATGGGTGTCATATACTGTTAAGCTATATGTATATGAACAGTGTAAAATATAAAGATTTTTTCACTTTAAGCACATTAAATAACCATACCATACTTGGTTCCCTAAAGAACCTTTCAGACAAAGTTCCTTCAAAGTCATTTATTTCTTACCTAATAATCTACAGAAACTTTTTTCACTATGAAGAACTGTTTGTGCAGCATATACAAAACTTACAAACCTTTATTTTTAAGTGTAGCCACGGCTGACAGCTGAACTATTCCTGAAACGAAAGTTAATTAAAATGTAATTTTTTAAAGATAACTCATTTAATGCCATACATGTGTTAGAACACAGCCCACGTCTGTAAACAGTAACAGAATCATTTATGCTTTATCATGAATTTAATAAACTGCAGCTGAGTTGCTCATATTGTATTCAATGACACAGAAAAGGTTAAACTGATTCTGCAAACAGGACACATGCTAATAGCAGAGACTGATTGAAATGGATGCTGATTGAAAAGTGACCTTGTGCCAGATGGTTAGTGCAGGTTACAGATGGGTCATGCAAATAACTCCATTCACCTTGCAATCAACAAACACCTTATGCAATATAATTTTATTACATAAAGAAAACATCATTACCCACATTAATATTAGCTGTCACTTCTGTAAATTATCTTTTTGTCTTGTTTATATGTTACCACATTCCATACTAAATGACCTCTAAAGAAATCTGATTTATAGAAATACATTTAAAACACACACACACACACTTTCTCTGCTTTATGTATGCGTATATACTTTATTATGTATGTCTTAAAATATTGGAATTAGATGTACATTTATATATGATTAAATTTACAGGTATTTGCAGGAATGAAGACTTGCAATTTCAAAATGTCTTCATATTACAGTAAGTGGATAAAAATTCTTGTCATGGTTTTCATTAATACTATATGCATGTTAAATAAAAACAAAAACTGGCTTATATTTCATGCAAAACATGAGCTAGCAAATACAGGCACAAAAACACATTTTTAAAGATTCAGAGGAGCAGTATTTTGCTTTAGTCAGCATTTGTGGTGAACACTGCTATCCTTGATTCAAGTGAACTGTGTATTATGATGGAAACCTAAAAGCTTTTATTCTCCATGTTTTCATCCACAGCCTGAAGATGAACCGGTTACTGAGCAGATACATTATTATGGGCATCACTGCAGTGCAACAAACTCTCCATATTTATATCAGTGTAAATTCAATCACAGACTCAAATATTCTTATAGTAGACCTGTATGTATTAAAGCTAACCTATAGGAATTCATTTAGATTATAAACAGGTATATACGTTCTATCATTTTTAATACATGGCAAGAAATGAAAACATAACTGAATATCAGAGGTTATTCTGAAAGACTTTGAACTGGCTGAAAAGTTTAATGCATTTGTTTAGTTAACCACAAAAAGACATTAACAATAAATTACTTAACACTGTTTCTTTTTACATAAATGATGTAATCAACTTTCAAGTTTCAGTGTCCATAGTTACTGTAGTTACTTAACACTAGACCATTGACAAAATTTTAAATATGCCTATTATGTTATATTATATAGCCATTATCCTTGAATACTTTGAATCTGTTATTGATGCTCTAATTATTTAATGTAGGTTTGGAGAAATCCTCAAATTCTGTCTAAGAATAAAACTAGTTTGTAATCCTTAGACTCATTTCTTTTCAATAAGTTAATGACAGTTAATGTTTACATGATTACACAGTTTTGAGGAGATACACACAAAGTACTATATCATTCAAAATCTACTTTTACTTACTGCATAAAATTAAAATGTGTTTCTGGGTCAAAGTGATGCACATCACATATTACTGTAAATGCACTTCACTTTTTGCCGTGCAGTGATTATATTTTTCTGGAAGGCTTGTGTCAGGTTGAATTTTGGGTGCTGGAATTTCTCACTGATGAGATGTTCTGGGCAGTTTTTCCTCCATGTCTCCGCAGAGAATGAGCAGTGTCACAGACGCTGAGTTCTGGAGATGTCACAATTATGGTGACCTCTGCAACAAATCCATGTTCAGTCTAGTGTGATCTTCTGCTCTGACAGCAGCTGGTGTCTCATGCAACGAGGTGTTACATAATTCCAGCCACTGTCATGCCTGGCTGAGTGTTTGTTTCTCTGTATTTTATGTACATTTGGAATCAACATCCCTCCATTTCAAACAGAAGCCACATTTAGTTTATGCTGCAGGTGAATTCTGTAGAATGCCGTAGACATCCAGCTCAAACACCTTCTGAAAGTGAAATTTGTAAAGATGTTTCTATATGTTTCTATATGTTTAACAGAGATAAAAAAGTAGCATCTTGTCCTCGGGTAGATCTGTATTGATTTACTCTGGTGCACAAGCTATTTGATTTCCCCACAGTAAACTTCTGATTTATCCACTTTTGTCTATATTCCAGCAGACAGTTGAAACCACCGTAAGGGTTTTATGACCTACATTTTGAAATTTGCTGTGCTTGTGTGCTATTTTTAAAGACATGAATGAAAATTAAGCAGTTGATTAAATTACTCTGCAGACGTTTTAAGAAATGCAGGAGACAAGAGGAGAATTCTGACCAATCGCCAGTATTTTATCAAGAGAAGAGCAGAGAAAACGCACGTCTTCATTTAATCGGAATATGCTGATTACATGTGTAAAGGAATATTCCATTAGCTGTGGGGCATGTAAACTAAAAGAGTTTATTATAACATTAAACTGAACCATTCACTGCAGTTTTCTGGATTTAAATGGAGGTGTTTTTTTGCTGCAGTCAGTGAAGGCTTTCAATGAGCTGAAATCATTATAAAATGAGTATATTAGTATAATTAAATAAACCCAGTTTAATAGACACTAGATGCTGGTTTCAATAAAGCCATTTGTGGAAAGCTGTGGAAATTGTGTTCTATCCAGAGCTCAAAGTAAAATAAGGGGGTTTGTTCTAAACAACATAATAGGTCAAACAAACGCTTCATCTCGTCTCGCAGGGGAACACAATGTCTTGAAGACCATGTCGAACCACAGACGGACCCCTGGCCCTTAAAGGGTCAGTCCTCAACAGACTGTAAGATCATTAAATGAAGCTCAAGGTCAAACAAGATGGATTCGATGGTCACGCTGAGGTTCTCACATGAGAGATGCTTCAGTTTTGATCAAAACTCACTGGTCTGCCTGTTTAATCTGGCTTGTTTTTTAGCCAAGGGTCTGGTGATGAAGATAAAATGTGCATCCTAAACAGCTTATTCTGTTTATGTAAATTCACTTTTTTTTAGAAGAGTGATCTCTTGAATTATTCATTCTCTGAGTCGATTTACATTTAGTATGAATTAGAAAGTGTTGTATGTAAATCAAACTTCAAAGCCTCTGAAGTGACAGTGTTATTTATTACACATCTTATTTTTATGACAGCAAAGTATGTTGATATCCTAAATGCTGCCTCATAATCAAACACTCAACACAAGAGTTCATGTGCTAAACAGGACAGGCTATAGCTAGCTGGGCAGCTGTCACACAAAACAGAGGACGTTTGATTCTCTGTTCAAAAAAAGATTCATGATAAATCAAACATTTAGGCTGTATTTCTGTTGCTGTGGTTTATAGAGACTAGTGAAAAGGTTCATAAAGTCAGACAGTATTTAAGGTTACTGTAACTTTAATCCTCTGTATTTACTGTAAGCTCTCTTAGGCCTTTGGAGTGTGAAGTGTCTCAATGCTTCGTTGCTGGTGTAATTAAAACTGTTGGTTTAGATTATTGTCTGCTTCATGAGACTCAAAGGGTTTGAGATTAAAATGACTAAAACTTTCAGGACAGTCAGGCGTGTGAAATAAACTAATGAGCATCCAAACACACGCACTGGACGAGAGAATATACATTTAAACATTTCACAAAAATATTATTATTTTTTAAATATAATTCAGAACACAATGCAAAGTGGTTTCAGACATGTTTTAGACAAAAACATGTTAATACAAAATAATAAAAGAATTAGTTTGAATCTGGTGTTTTGCTTCTCTAGATAAGTATAGACTATACAATAACTACTCTAAGATAAAGAAGAAAATGTAAAAAAACATCCAACATTTTCAATTTAACTGATATTTTTGCTATGAATTCTCATGTCTCCAAGATATTGTTAAGAGTGTCACTTGTGAGAAAGTACCAATAATAATAATAACAATAATAATAATAATTATTATTCTTGCTTGTGCTCATAAAAAGTCCAGACATGAATACATGGATTAGCCGACAATTCAAAGTAGACCTTTATCAAAACATTCAGATAGGGCATAAAGTGTGACTGGAGACAGCTGCTGTGCAGATCTTTGATTCAGGCATATTTCTGTGCTGTTATCTGGAGGAGCCTGTGGGGTACAACATCCAAGCCCACCACAGGGAACAGAGTTTCAACACAGCCTTGTTCACTTGCAGCCGTTGACAGTGATATCATCATCAAAGAGCTGTTGAGCTAAAGCTACACAGACAGAAACCATCTGATTTTGGCCTATCTGACTTAAATCAGTTTCATTTAAAAAGTCTGATTCAAACCATCTCCAGGGAAAATCTGATTCAATTCAGATTTTTTAAATGCGTCTGAACAGTCAAATCAGATTTGATCTGGTTTTCTTGTCATTCATTGAACAATAAGTTCTTATGTTTGTGTTATTATGACAACCAATATAATGCATAAACAGGCTGCTGAATTCTTTTAGATTGTAAAGCTGATTTGGGATCAGTTTGGCTCACACGTACTGCATACAGCTGTATTTTATTTGACAGTTTACAGTAGTTTACAGTTGTCGTTTCAGTTAAACAGCATGTTCACTTCAGCGAGTCAGACAGCAGCTAAAACATTGTCACATATTACTGAAATATGACAGTTTTGTGCAATAAAGTTTTGTGTTAATAACATTATACAGTAAGTGAACATTAATGACAATAATACTGAAATAAACTGCATGGCATGACCCAGGAAACAACCTACAGCTTGAACAAAGCCTAAGACATGTCACATGATTAATTATAAAAGCAGTTCATTTATTTATGGATGTTTTCAGATCATGCGAGGCACGTCCTTTGACCACAAAGTCAACAAGATGCAAATTTAAGCCTAACTAGCTACAGGATGTTGTGATGCACTTTCTGGCTAATAGGCTTTGGGAATTTGGCCAGATCCTGAAGAGAACATTTTCTGAAGAAAAGAGAATGAGAACAGAAAGTCAAGCAGTCTGCAGGAGAAGCAGAGGTTGTGAGGCTGGTCATGCCTGCAGGCATGAGGATGAGGAACAATCCCTGTTTCAAACTCCTGACATGAGAAGATCAGAAGCACACACAGCTGCTGTTTGTGTGTGTAAGATTTGTGTTTACTCTGCACTTTTTTGCCATTTTGCCAAAGTACTAACAGACCTTTATGAAACAGATTAAGTTATTAGTACAGTAATGTGTACAGTAGCAGCATGGAAGATGACACATTTGGGGCTTGTTTCTCTATTACCTCTGGGAATATGTTTCATTCTGTACAAACCAGTAAAACAAAGTATCAATTTTAAAACTTTTCTTTTTTAAATGTTGTTATGATCAGTGCACCTCGAAACAAACCACACAAATGAAACTGTATCTTCATAACTCAAGCTGTATGGGACAAACGTTTGATTGCACTTAAAAAAAAGTAAAGAATGTTCTTCATCAGTTTTGATGTATTCAAGTTAGTGATGTTATGTAGAAACAACCCAAAGTGTTTTTTGCTGACATGGGACTCACGTCTGTGAGAAATGAGACGTTGAGAGTCGGTGAAGACGCTGGACTTAATTAGGTGTATCAGAATAAATGCTGTGTTGTTGGCCCAGAAAAAATTCCAGGAGGCAATCACTTCCACACTGCCATTATCATAAACTGTTCTGAATTATGCAAAAAAAGGCGCATAATTAGCTCCTCTGGTGCGAAACCAGAGACAGAGGTGGATATACTGTCCCACATCTTCACAAACAGAAAAATAACTGCTGGTAAAAATAACTGCTGGAGCTCTTTCATGTGTGCAGAACACAGAGCTTCTCTGCTGTGAAGACAGAACAATAGCACTTTTCTGGCTAGATCAAGCAGAATGTTTTTTAGAAGCTGTACCTTCATATACTGCTGTTCTCTGATACATTAGTCATCGTACAAAAGGTCCCCAAACCCTCTGGTTTTGAAACAAAAGTTTAACACAGAAAGAAATCTGAGATGCTGTACGTTCTTCAGTTAAATTGAGAACAATGGCTTTGTTTGCTAGATTGCAGCAGGTTGCATCAGTTTTTGTTATGACGTTCCTCTGTAGAGATTAAGGGCGAGACCTTTAAAATGATCAGAACAATCAGAAATTATGTTTTACTTTGATGAAATCTTATGCCATGATGATGCATGTTCAGAGAACCTCCTGTTCTAAACTTTGTCATCTTTAGCACAAAGGTGAAACAATTGTTGCCTGGTTTCAACTGGCTCTCATTTTTCATAAATTTCATCATTTAGGACACTGTGGCAAGAACATTAACATGTTTTTTATCTTTTAAAATTGTCTTGTAAGATCGGCCTAACCGATCAGCCTTTTAAAAAGACCTTTTAAACTGCAGTTTTAAAGATCGCGAAGCCAAATTGAAAGTGGCAACATCGATTCACACGTGAGATGAAAAGAGACAGTAAAGAGCTGGAGAGGATCTTTAAGTTATAAAATATATTCAGTAAAAATGATGATAAATTTAGGAGTGAAAGTTCAGGACAGGGTAAATAAATTAAAGTTTCAAGGGGCTGCATTGCTTCAGAAATAAGAGGAAATTTAGGACTACAAAAAGTAAAAAAAAAAAATCAGTTGTCAAAATTGTCTTTAAAATTAGCTGTTTTGACAGTATACACTGTAAAAACTGAAAAACTTCTGGTATTAAAATTGTATTTACATTGAGTGTTAGAATAATGAAACAATAATGTTGTTCATTGTAATAATTAGCACACATCTTTCTGACAGCTGTTT
>JAZGTK010013851.1:0-10424 GCA_036877625.1 Ambastaia sidthimunki | reverse complement strand
TCACTTGCCCAATATACCAGCACTCTCTCTCTCTCTCTCTCGCTCTCTCTCACCCTCTCCCAGTATCTGTACACATTGTCTGTGTGTTTGTAGTTGTGTAGATTCTGTACGGAATGGATGAGATGGAAAAGACTGATAATTAAAAAACATCAGTGTGCTGTGGCCCCTCCCACTGAATATGTTCATCCATTAATGGTGGATTTCAGAAGAGAGTAAATTGTATGTTTAAAACACAACATGCTCATGTTACAAACAAATAGAAACATTAGTGTCACGTTTAATATTGGCAGTTCATGCCGCAACACATTTTTTTAACGTCTTCTGAACAATTTGGAGCAAATTAAAGGCATTGATATTTTTATTGGGGTTGGTTAAACGAAACTCAGGCCTCTGATTGGTATGACATGCAAACGCTTTTAAATGTGAAATGTTTAGGTTCAAACAGAGACGCTGTCGGTACAGCTGAGCCTGTCAAATGTTCTTCATATTCAGTCTTTAATCTAATGACACTGTCCTGACGCCCATTTACTGTAAATCAACACCAAAGCCAAGTCAAAACTTTTCATCTTTTCATCTGCCAGACTGGTGGAGGCATTTACCAGTTCATTTGTTCTCTCTCTCTGTCTCTCACTCTTTTTCTCTCTCATCTCTCTCTCCGTCCCTCTCTCATATACCTCCCTCCCTCTGTCATTGTCTCTCTGTCACTCACTTGCTCTTTCATTCCCTCTCATCTCTCTCTCTCTTTCTCCCCTACTCTTGCTGTCTCTCGATCTCTCACTCTTTGTCTTTCTGAATGTCCCTCTCTCATATCTCCCTCCCACTCTCTCTCGTTTTCTCTGTCTCTCACTTACTCGCTCTTTCGTTCCTCATCTCCCTCTGTTTTCTTCTCTTGCTCTCTCTCTCACACACACACAAACACACACATCGACTTTTATTTCATCTTAACAGTAGTAGCTACTACAGAGGGACGGGTTAGTTCCAAATGAGCATTGAGTACTGAGAGGATGTCAGTCTGCCATGGCCTTCCATTCCAAGCGCCTGCAGCCTTGTTGTCTTTCAGTAATGGAAAACGGACTTTCCTCAAATTTTGATGGTTGATTGCAAACATATGAGGAATCTATTAATTTTTTTCTCTATTTTTAATAGTCATCTCACATCACCCGTTCAGCTTGCTGGTGCTGTTGTTTATTTAGAAATGAGGTCAAAGGGTTAATTATGGATAAAAAGCAACAAAACCACTGGGAAAGAATCTTCTGCAAACCCGGCTAACAGGGAATGTTTTCAGAACGTTGGCCTTCGTTCTCAAAGCGACGTTCTTGTAGTAATGTTAGTAGAACGCTTTTAATGTTATATATCATGTTTATCACAAACCTTATTTTGAAGTTGTATGTGGAACAATTTAACAGAATTCTTTAACAGAAAACGGTACAGAATTAAAGTTTGAATAACGCTGATACAACGTCCAAAAAGCTGAAAATTCCTAGAACATTCCAATTAACATTTCTGATGTTTGTGATTTAATGGTAATGTTAGGGAAACGTTATTATGACGTTCAGTCTGATTACATGTAAAGTTTCTCAGGTAAAGTGAAAAGCGCTGCAGTGATATGATCAGAATTTTAGCAGAACTGCCAAATTCAAAGCAGAAAGATTTTTTCTGGGCTTGGCCTTTGAATACTGAGTAATAAGTGGAGTATTTGGGCCAGTGAAGGCATGAGGACGCGGTGAGTGTTTACAGCAGTAAATTTACTGGTGTGCTTGCAGGCTTTGCTTTTCTGGGCTGTCTTACCCTTATGGGCGTTTGAGGGTCATTATACAATTACATATCTTTCAAATATAAGCAAATCTATAAAATACGATGACAGTTCCATGTGACATTAAATCTGCTCTGGAAGACCTAGTGATATGCTAAAACATAGTTTTGCTTTTTGATGGTTTACTTGCAGGATCCTGAAATAACATTGATTGATGATGATGGAACTCTGGAATATTTCATTTTTGGGCCTTTTTTGAGATATTACAGTTTGGAAAAAGTATGTTTGAGTTATTTTTACCCATCAGTGCAGTTCCTCTGATATTTTGCAAAACGTAAACCATGTTTCTGTTCTAACATAACACTAGCTCAGGCCAGGTCATAGGTTTGACTCTTAGGGAATAATACCTGCTGATACAATGTTTAGCTTAAATGCACTGTATATTGCCTTGGAGAAAATCACAGGTTAGATGAATAAATATAATGTTTAAACAGTTTTTTGGATAGTTGTTAGCAAACTTCAGCAAGAAAAGGTTCATCTGTTTATATTAAGACCAGACCACTGAACTTCACTGATCATTTTAACTTACAATGACCTGCCTTTGTTTTGATCAAGCATCCACCTCAGTTATAGCAAAACTTTATAGTTTTAATCGTTCAGCTCCGCACTGGGGATGGAAATTGTGCTTTTGGCAGCATTTCCCACACAATCCTGAAACATTGCTCAAAATTATTAACATCCACCGATGTTTTCACCTCACCCTTCCACCCACCTCAGATAATTTTAGTCTCTGCTTCCCCAGAGTTACATCATTGGGGAGTCACCCTGAGATCTTTCTTACCTTAACCTTTTGGTGCACACAGTCTTCTGTGGATCCGTCCTCCTGCTCTAAAACGTTCTCCTCCAGTGAATCTCAGACATTTAGCCAGAAGGTCCCTCATGAGTGGCTTCAGGACAGAGTCTCCAGCCGCCTCTCGGGGGAGGTGCTGGTCAACCTGTGTTAGGCTAATGTACATTACAAATGCCTCAGCCGTAAAGCTTCAAACACAATGTGAGTCAGAGCAGGAATATGAGACTTTCGGGACCGGAGTTGTAACGGAATCTGATTTACCTGCATGACTGGTTGTCTGGAGCAGGAAACTGCTGTATGGGTTAAGAGTAGAGAGTTCATTAGTGTACTTCTAGTTCTGGTCCTGTTGGACTCTGTTGGACTGTATAGATTCTGTTGGACTGTATAGATTCTGTTGGACTGTATAGATTCTGTTGGACTGTATGGACTCTGTTGGACTATATAGAGGGTCTCAGCTCGAAGGCTTTATACTTATGCTTTTAATACCTGCTATAGCTGCATGCTTACCATGTTTTTTTTAATCTAAGAATGTTTCCTAACATTTCCATTAGATAGCAAAAACGTTAAAAACTTTTGAAAGTTCTTGGAACGTCCAGATTTTCATGATTATTGCTTGGCTAACGTCTTTTAAACATTTCACTTACTACTTAAGAGTAAAGTTTTTGATAGATGTGACATATGACATTAAAAAAGTTCTACAAATGTTACTGCAAGGACATTTTGATAACTTTGAGAGGACTTTTTATACTGTGATTAGAATGTTCCCTGTTAGCTGGGTTTAATATCAAGTAAATATCAGTATCATTTTCTGGACAGAGAAAAAGAAAGTCATATGTGTTTGGAACAAGATGAGGGTGGAAATAATGACAGGATTTTCATTTTTCTCTAAGTAAATTATGATAAGTAAGTGAATGATGTGACAGCCGTGGAAAGCTAATAAGACCAGATAAAAATGTTCTCAGGGCTGCATTTGCTTCATTAAATCTTTAGCCTCATTCACAGTCCAAACACCTCAAAACTTCCCAGTTCACGACCTTATTCCTGCTCAGCTCCAGGCTTCAGGGTGATTCCCAAACTCTCCCCACCATTTATTAGGGTCTCTGACAAGCATGCTAATCCTAACAGAATTACACAAATGCACTTTTAATGAAACCTCACTTTCTGACTTCCTGTCTGGGTGTCATTTCTCTTCATCCTCCCTTTTTCACTTGAACATTGTCTCCGTGGAAACTATCATCTAAACAGAAGCTCACCACTTCTTCTGTCCTGCTGTGTCTTGGCTCTGGTTCATAATGATGTGAGTGTCTTATAACTGAACACTCTGACCTGTGTCTGCATTCATTCACAATCCATCCCTGCAGTGAATTCACTTTCATTAATCTCCAGCTCCTCTTTTCCTGCTTGTTCTGTCTCTTCCATCCTTTCTGTTATATTAAGTGCTCTGTAGGTAGATGTGGGACAGTTCCAGTGGGTTTGTTGATGCCAGGATTGAGGGAACGCATTGTGTCTGATTTTTATGCTTTAGCCCACACCATTGACGGGCTAAATGAAGCATTTCTGAGCTTTAAAAGGAGGAAGTGATGAAGTTCTCTCCTCCGGGACAAAGTAAACAGTATGTTTTCCGACTGTCCTGTGGTCCACCCTACAGACCAGCCTGTTAATTCTTTTAACAGAGATCCACAGCATAGGATGGAAATTCTCTAGTTAAAGTTTGACTTGAGTATTGTACCATCACTCAGTGTATTTTTTAAATTTATATACACCAGAGCTAATGATTTTAGGTTGTACATTCAGAACATTCAGTTTTTTAGATGTTGTGTTATTGTTGCTTGGTTATAAGAACGTTACTTAAATATTTTTCTAATTCTGTAACATTTTTAAAATGTTCGACCAACATCTTAAGAACGTTTTTAAAAAATAAAATGATATAAACGTTAAAAAACTTTCTACAAATGTTACTGCAAGCATGTTTTTGATAATGTTAAGAGAATTCTAAGACCTTTACAGAACATTAGCCAACGTTCTGAGAACATTCCTGTTAGCTGGGACTTTATATTATATTCAATATTATGTATCTGTAAGTCATTTTATGACTCAATTTTGGGTTCTATCATAACCAGTCATTGGTGGATAGCTTGATCTATTCATAAATATATTTGTACTGTGCTTCTGTGTATGTTAGCTGATGAGATCATGTGATCTTTAATGCACTAGCTTTATTCCACTCTCCATTGAGTCTCTGACTAGCCAGTAGACCAACTGTATCATGACAGATCCTGTTCGCTGTCACGCCGGCCTGCTAAATTCCTCTTGATCTGTCACATACTGATGAGCTGTCTGAAGAGTCCTTATTAGTTCCTGCCAGCAAGTTTGTGGTCCACTAACTCAAACCAAACAGGTCTCACTGAGACCTCCAAACACTCGCTCTCCAATTTCCACGCTGACCTAAAAATGAGGTCAAGCCTGCTGTCGAGCTGATGAAACGCATGATCTTCCTCAGAAGAAGTGTTTCCACAGCGCTCTCACTTGAACGTGTTCAGCTCACTTCCTCATTATAGTGCCTGGATCTGGACAGCCCAAGCAGAACGCTCTTATTCTCCTGATGCTGAAGCTCATCCCCTCTTTCTCTCTGCACTCTCTGTTCCTCCTTTCTTCTGCTCTCATCTTCAGTGTCTCCTGCTCTTCTGTGTATCACTTCTGCACATGTGCAGTCACAGACAATTAGTGTTTCGCATAGCCAAACCAACCACATGGCTAAACACACATCACAGGCAATTCAAGATCATATTTAGATGGTTTCCAACCTCCAGTGTCTGTGATATATATTAAAGGTTCTACATTCATGTTTACTGAAAACAGTGGTAGTATATACTCCTAAAGCTGCAATCTGTAACTTTTGCCTCTCTATCGCCATCTCTGTTTGAAGCATGAAATTGCAGGTTACTTGACATACTTTTTGTTAAAGTCACTGACTCACCTAAATGATTCATTATTCTAAATTTATGAATTCATAATTATGAATTTTATTATGAATTTACCTCCTCCTGTATGTTTCCTTATAAAGCCCAGCACAGCATTAATACTTTTCAGATGGCTTCACAACATGTATTTCTGACAAATAAACAGCTTTTGCATGGCAAAACCCCATAACAAAATTTTGACACAATGATTTAAATTGTATTTCTGTCGTTGCTCTGAAACCATTTTCTACTTCATTAAAATACAGTAATATCACTTCTGGGGCATGTATTGTAAAATTAGAATTACATAAACGTACAGATTCTTTATAATAAATGAACTCAGTCTGATTAATAAAAGCCTCAGAAGGAGCATCCAAAGCTAGCACAGCCACTCTGCAGGCTACCCCATAGTCCCGTAAACAATTTCTGACAGCCTCTGCCATCCAACACCAACAATTACCTCAAAGGTGGCTGTTTGGGCTGGTGGTTTGTCTGCATTTTAACTTTCTCCCATATGATCGTGGAAATCTCCGGCAACCTGGTGTAAAAATGTGACAAATCTGAGTTCAGAAAGCCACAGAGAAAGTAGAAGCCAATTACAGTAACTGCCTCGTAGAGACATTTTCTCCCCCAAGGCAGTGAGGGCGAGTCAGTCTCTGATGCATGTAAGGGTGAGAGTCAGTGCTTATAGAAGCGATTGGAAGTGACTGTACCACTGCGAGGAGGTTTTGGCTATTCAAAGGCCTCACCTAATGGATAAAAAGCAGTTGAAAATGTACAAAATGAGGCTCTTAAACTTTAAGGAACTGGGAAATTGTGGCAGTAAGTGGGTACCACATTAAACACCACCAGTCTATGGCATTGCCATTATATTTTCTTCTGAAGTGAGTACATCCACATGTTTGGTTTAAATTCAGGCCTAGTGACACTTGTATGTACCTTCAGCTAGGATGCGTAGATGTTAAAAGTAGGGTGGGTGATTTTTTTTTCAGGAACATTTTTGTTGTGCTGGTTGAAAGTCTCTTCACATCCTGATAGCAATCATTAAGTGAAAATGTATAAACGTAACTGTGTTTTCTCAAAAGCCTCTTAGTATCGCAACAATAAATAAATGTCTGCTACTGATAACTTTAATGTCATGTAAGTGATGTGGTCATTGTGTAAGTCTGCCATAGTACACAACAACTTGCCAAAGAGCTCATTTAATACGTCTCTGTTAATGAGACGGCTGTTTGTTATTTAAGTAAATATGCCAATTACCAGCTGCTCAGAAAAATCACTGCAGGCCTTTTTTAAACTTCAGAAACACCATGTTCTGCATCTTCACTTCTTCAGTCTTTGTATGTGATTCAAACTCTCTCTGTCTGTCTTTCTCTCTCACAGTCTCTCTCTCTCTCTCTCTCTCTCTCTCTCTCTCTCTCTCTCTCTCTGGCACCCAGCTAACAGTTTTGGGTTAATAAGGGTTAGTAGCGTTACAACTTTAAGAGAACATTAGCCAACGTTTTCAGAATGGTCTGTTAACTGGGCAGATGTTATAATCAGCAGTGCATAGCATTGCTGTCCTTTTAACAATGCAAACCTGTCCAGTTAATGACCTCATGGTTCTTAAACACAGAGAGAGAGAAACCCCACAAGGGAACTCGCAGGTGCGTTGGGACGCCTCCAAAACCGTCGCGGGTACATTTCCACACTGCTGCTTCACCACTGAATGGTGTCCAACCCCGTTGTAAAAAACAGCTTCGTGATGAGGGACTATTTAAGATCAGGACCCCCCCCACCCCTCCACAGCAGCCCTGCCAACTGGCCACAGTAAAAACACACGGGGCGTCTCCCCAAAAGACGAGCAGCCTGTTTCACTGAAACCAAACAGAGTTGAGTTACAGCAACGGGACATTTTACACAGTGTGCAAAATATAACAGCGATAACAGCGTATTCACCACAGACACACATTATGTCAGTCTCTCCGGCTCACACCAGAGGTCACAGTGGTTGTTTAGTCATTGACTAACAGTCTAGTTGATTAGTTAGTTCTTTGTATTTTGAAATTTTTAGCTGCAATGATTTAATTTCTATATTGGTAAAGAATGCTGAGCTTTAATGTAGCTTTTACACAGTTTGGACAACACAGTGCTCAGTGCTGTTTTTTAAATTGTGCTGTTTTTCTCCTAAGTTGCATCTGTTAAGGGCCAGTTGAACTCAAAAACAGCATAACAAGACATATTAGTCAACTAGCTTTTTAAGCAGCAGCAACTAGTTGAAAATATGTATATTTGTACATCATTAATTCTTCTATTTATTAATTTAGTTTCTTATTTCACCCTCAAATGTTTAGTTGTTCTTTCAAACTCTTCACAGCATTGCCGGGTTACCTACTATAATATTTGTCTCTCTGCATTTGCTAGCAGCTGAGCAAGTGCTTAGCAACGGTAACTAGGGGTGGGTGTGACTTAGCTAAGGGCGAGTTGTTGGGCGAGGAGTGTGTGATTGTTTGAGTTTGTGTTCTTTGAAATGTTCTGATGTTTTTATGTTGATTCAGAGCTGAATCATTAGTGGTCAGTGGTCGAGTTTGTTCAATTTCATTCTTCAACATGAATTTTATTGATGAAGGGCGACAAATGAGTCACTTATTCAGAGGAATCATTTGTTGGCTGAACATCATATGACAGTAAAAACATTATTTTGGTACCACAACCCTGTTCAGCATTCCCAGGAAATCCCTGTTTTTTAACAGAGTGGAGTTCTGAGAGCACATGACTGGAAGACTGGAAGATCTTTGCAGAAATGTGTCCAATTTCTTAGACTACAGAGTTCTCCAGACTCTAATGAATCTTGAGCTGTGTTGGTTTTTAAAAGTGGAGCCCACGGGTGTTGAAATGTTGAAAAGCAGGATTTGCTGTTGACAGAATCTTCAGGTGTCTTTGTAATCAGTCCATTGAAGTCAACAGTTGGATTAGAGGCCAAAGGAATGTAAAACACATCTTCAGAGTTTTGTTTATCTAAATAAATTTATGACAGCCAATGGAAATGAAAAATGCATCATTTCATTGTTAAATACAGAAAAGACTGATTCAAAGATCAAATCTCATTTGCTTGTAGTTGTTTCTTTGAGAGATTGACTGCTTGGCTGGTCTGGTGTTGCCTCTTTCTGTCGATTGTGTGTCTCTGTGCTGATTTTTATTTTATTGGTGTTTTCTTCTAGATGAAAGCATTCCTTCATCAGTGAGATGATTCTGAACTATGAGAAACCTTTTAAGAACCTTTATTTTAGTGTATTTAGTTATAATCAAGCTACACTGGGTTTTGGCATCCAGTTATAGCGTTCTGTACAAATTGTAGATGAATCCAAGTTACAATAACATTATCTAGATTAGTTAGTCTGACTTCTTTGGTGCTAAACATTTACATGACATCAGAAAGATGAATTATTGCTTTAGTGTAGCACATGCACGTACGAATGTAAACGTAACAATTGGCTCTTAACCTGTACAGATCTGTTTTGTGATTGGATTAAACGGACACATTTATCAAAATGTGACAAAAGCAGCGTTTTTCAGTTTCACGGTTGCTTAGAGTTTAGGAGATTGAAAACAGAAACAAAGGCTGGAGCTCTCGTGACCTCTGACCTCTGTCAACACAAATCAGAACAATGAAAAGACAGATTATGTTCTTTTCTTCTTGAGGGTGATTATATGACAGATATGGCTAATAAATGCTGAAGGACAGTTTCAGGGATGGAGTCTCTGTTCTGATCATTTCCTCTGTTGTGCTGTTCTTTGTTTTGTCCGGCCACGTAATGACACGGTCCATTTCAGGAGGGCTGGTGTTGACGCTTCGCAGGGACTTTCCTCATCCTGTTGGGCTGCGGTTCAAACGCTCGCTGTACGTATTCCTTTCTTTTTCTCTCATTTTCCAAGGAGCTGGACATACTAAATATACATTATCTCTCACGTCCATCACTCCAGCTAAGTGACATCACCTGGGCAACCAAACTTCATGTAAAGACAAAGAGAGAGAGAAGAACTTAAACTGAAGTTCTACAGAAAGATATGCTAGCTGCTTACGACTCTCAATCAGTTTGAATGTCGCTTTCGTGGAAACCAATTTAAGATGCATCACAATTGTTTGAAATACAAGATCATAAATAGAGTTTTCGATAATGCAAAAAATCTCCTCTGGATTTTGAGAACTGTTTGTTCTAACAAGCAATTCAAACAACTTGCAAATTAAGTTGACGGTTTGTTGATGGTTTGTACTGGACTGGATTTGGTTTCTCTGGCTGCGCAGGGGTTTGGCGTTACCATTCTAACTGCTCTGCCACTTTATTATCTCACATTTTTTAGGAGTGAGAAACACCCTCGTCTCTCTGGAGGGTTTCGTATGAGGGGTGTTGCCCTAAAAGTCAAGATAAGTCTGAAGCACCAATTCTGGGCAATGACCACTGTTATTCCCCTTCCCAGCTTGTCAGGATAAAGCCCAGCTCTCAGTGAGGCAGTGCACAGACCTCAGTCCCCTCTCCCAACATCTCAAAAAACGGTGAGCAGTGAGTCAGATAGGACAGAGATTGGAGATACACACACACACACGCTAAACCACAGTCCTGTTCTGGTTAAAGTGGAAAGCACCTAAATAATACTGGAGTGAATGGAATAGTTTGGATGTTCCCTTTGTCATGTTAGAAGTATTTTAGTACATCGTTTCTGTGGAGAATTGCTATTGTCACCCACTGTGTTGTGTATGAAATACGGTGCTGTTGTGAAGAACAGAGCCATTAGCTGCCTCTGGCTGGACATCAGAAAGACTTTAACTTGTGTGTGAAAATAAAATCACACGCACTCTTGATGAATTTGTTAAAGCAGTGAG
>JAZGTK010013849.1:0-14076 GCA_036877625.1 Ambastaia sidthimunki | reverse complement strand
ACTGTATTATCAGTGACAGAGGTTGACGGGGTCAAGCAGCTAGTTCATTTGTGTGTTCAGAAAGTGAAGTGGTGCTTTGGGACGGCTATTAAAGCATCATTGGAAGATGAGGTGGATGTGAAGTGACACCTATTTGATTCTTAATGTGAACAGAGGTCAGTGCCAGGAGATGGCCCACGGGTGTGAACCCAGAGCTGAGGATGAACTCAAGCAGGCAGGCTGATGTTTTATTCAAACACCTTTAGGCCTGGCATTTACAAAGGTGGGCAGATATCAGATGTGCAGATGCATCGGTGCAGCGATGGGCCGTGATATGTCCACCAAACACTTCCTGCCTGTCATGCCTCCTCCCCTTGTGGCCCTCTCTTGCTTCTGCATGTATTTCCTGACTAATGCAACCCTTGGGGGCTCAAGCGCAGATTTCAATGACCTTGAGAGTTTAATGGAGAGAGATGGAGAGAGAGAGATATCATTCTATTTCTGGCCTCCACTCAGAAGTTTTGCTGTGGCCTTTTAAACTTCTCTTAAATGGACCAAAGCAGTTCTACTCAAACGCAAAAGACACATTGTCCTCAGGGTCACATGCTGTTCTGCTCTGTTGACCTTTGTGCAACACTGGTGCTGTTGTCTTGCTGTTGTTGCCTCCACAGAGATTCCAAATTTTCACAGGGACAAATAAAGGTTGTAAGATCATCACAGGTGGTGTTTCTCATCTGGGCAGTGTTGCTGAATGGGGTCTCATGCTTTTCCCAAATAAAATTTGGAACAGCTCCCTGAGGACACATTTCCATCAAATGCATCCCTGTTGACACCCGTTACTTCAAGTTTATGAGTCTGAGACAAAGCAACAACAATAAATAGGCCATATCCACCAAATACATTAAGGGAAACACCATGTCCCCTTCCATTCAGATTAATAGTTGATCAATGAGTTTTTCAATGACTGATTTTTAAACTTGTGTGCCTTGAACTTTAAAATTTTGTTACATTCCCCAGTGCAAAATAAAAACCACCAACAGTGGTAAAATAAAACCACCAATCTCTAACGAATGCTTGAAAGTTTATCTAAATCTGCAACAATAAGCCTTCTCATAAGCTGTAGGAAATCTGATGGCAATTAATTCAGAGCAATTGATTATTTATCCCTGTTGACTTTTTCTAGTAGCTTGCCAAACATTGAAGCTTATTGCAGTCAATGTCTCAGATGTGCTGAGTTGCACTTGACCCTCATATATAGTCCTTCTTAATTTACCACAATCCTGGCACATACATAGTGAGAAAAGGGTGAGGTGATGATAAACATCTCTAGATTAGAAGAGTTAGCATTCCAAAGTGACCTGAAGATGTGTGTGAAGTTCAAAGGTTCATTTACAAAACTACTCTGATGAAAAAACACTGATGCATTTGTGTTCTGTTTCACTCATTTGAATGTCTATAATAAACACCCACACAGCCCTATCAAACATGCCCTCTCAACTAGAACTTTAAGAACAGAAGTGTGAGATTTTTGGTGAGATTTCATAGCTCAGTATAAGGTTACAGCACACAGTTCCAGAGTATTCTGCCCACAGATGTCTGAGCTCATTTGCAAGTCATGCTGAATTTTGGTATACTTCTCAAAGCAATGGTCTTCTCATGAACGAAATCCCTGGGTGTAATATTATCTGCTGTTTCAAAGCTTTACACTGCTTTTTCATTTAAACTTTGCAGAAATATAATTTCTAAACTCTCAACTAGTACTGTGTATCTAAAACCGGCAGATCATGTTTAACACATATTGCTTGTACTAGCCTACAGTAATACAAGGACTAGTTATTTATCATAAAATGTTTTATTTAAAGATTGGGTATTGTGATGAAGAATTTATTTGTTGTGGCTATAAATGAGCTTTTGTCTGTCATGTGAAAATTCCTGAGCAGATGGTCAGAAGAGAAAGAGTTTGGCAGTCAGTTTGATACATTTAGAAAAACATAGTTTTGTAAAGGGAAGCCAGAGACATTCCAAGCTCTGTATAATAAAACAGAATTCAAACAACAGCCCAGTCGACCAATCCGGTGGTAACTGATGGCTCAGCAGACCATTTAGGCAGATAAGTGGAGAAAGATAGAAACAGTGAGAGGGTTTGCCTCTATACATTATATCAATAGCATTGAAATGTACATACAAGTACTAAGCTTAAACTATAGGTATGCAATCTATTACTGTGTGCATGTGTGTGTGTTGGTACAGCAGCATGAATCATGTATTTGTGAAAGTTTCTATCTAACAAAATTCTTTATTCGTATTTGTGACAGTGATTCTGCTGTATTTTAAAATAATACGTATGCCATTGATAGTATTTGTATGTTTATTTATTATTTTTTACATCCATGATTAGAGAAACGTGGTAGCATAATAAAGCTTTACATAAACTGTCAAAAACGGTTTAAATTGTTTAAGTTTTCAATCCCCCTTTCTCAGCCACTAATGCGATTGCCAAAATGTTAAATCAGAATACAAATGTTATATGTGCTAAGATACAGGAAAAGTCAAATAGAAATGTATTAATTGATGTGATAAAAAAGGCAAAATCAACAGAATTGGCAGTTGTACAAATACTTGCAGATTTTCTATTTCTGTACCAGTTGTCTCTGTGACTGTGCCATGCCTGTTGATGGCTTAGAGACCATATCCCTCATATAACTGCCTCTTACTTCATGACGAAAAGGCAAAAGGGAGTGTGTGTGTGTGTGTGTAAAGGCCAGTGGCATGGATCACCTGTTCTAAGACACCTAAGAATCCAAGAAGAAGATGAAAGAGAGTCAAATGAAACAGAGTTAGTGTTTATAAAGCAGGTGGGTGACACATCTGCTCTGCAGGGGCCGGTAGCTACACTTAAAGTCTCTCAGGGCTTAGAGGACTTCAATACAAAAAAACAAGAATAAGAAGAAAAGTTATCCACGGTCAGGAGAGCCTTTACTCTGGAGCTTGACTTAGCATAAGCTAATGACAGGAACTGTGTTTGACCCTGGCTAATTTTAGTTAAGGAACAGCATGATAAAATATGCCTATGAGCATTTTAATTTGCGCTACCATACAGCAGCTGGGCCGAGAGAGTGAGGAAATGACTCTTCCCTAGAATCTACTGAGCCATATCAAATTTGCAAAACTTCTCGTTTAAGAAAACCAGTATAAATGGACCTTATCAGTGAGTTCTTCAGTGCATGATATAAAGTGCTCACTTGACTATAGTGACTATTATTTTGACTACTCTAAAAAAGGTATCAGTAAATACCTTTTCAGTAAGTAGTACTATCATAGTTTGGGTTTTTGGAAATATCCCATTGTAGTGCCATTGTATTGTTTTAGATAGTTTTTTATACCAAGGAATATATACCACATATATACCACAGTGTATTAATTTCAGTATAATGGTATTAACATCTGATAGCATTACTGTACTATAGAAAGGAAATATACACATATTTCTAGCAGTGCAAATTGTTACTTTTGAACCCATATCACTTTCATTTTTACCATTTTGCCAGCAGCATGTTTCACACAGTCTGACCTGCATTTATAGACTGCAGTGTTGAAAGGGATGATTTAGTTGTTTTGGGTTGTTTCATTAAAGTTCCAATAAAAGTTCTGCCAGACTGAGAAGAATGTAGAACCCAAAAGATTTAAAAGAGACAAAGCCGCACCATTTATATTGTGAGAATGAAAACTACTTACATATGTTTGGACTTTTGGGTATTTAAATACAGCAGAGGTTCATTTTTTGGGGTCTGTTCATTCTGTGTAACATTCGAGGCAGTGATTCAGAATGAATGACTGAATGCAGTTGGATCTGAGTAGTTGGTTTACACACGAGTTGTTGCTAACTGTTGTGGTGATTCCCCTGGACAGTGAGTGTCCAGTGAGTTGGAGGTGAATCTCTTGTATATGTAGTTGTAAAATGTCGGTTGGGATTTGGCCTTCAAATTTTCACTAAATGTCCATCGCAGCAGGCCAACAAAAGTCAGTACTGCGATCCAACTGAGCTTTATTTATTAAATGGAAGCAATTAGCGACTTGATGAGTTTGTTCTTGATGTCTGGGGACAGCAGTGAGATGCATAATGAGTTTCCTTCTTACCAAGATAGATAACAAAGCCAATAATACATCAGGAAATGCAGTCAATATTAAACACACAATATTGCCAAATAATACAGGCAGGGTCAAAGGTGAAAAGCTAAGGTTTTGTTTGTTTAGACTTTTCATTGAACTTTATTTATTATGGTTTATTCTTATCGAATGTGGTTTTGAGGATAAGGAAATCTAAGACATTAGCTCTCCCACCCTGAAATGCAGCTTTCTAAACAGCATGTGCACTTCTACTGGGATTATCCAAATGGGAAGAAAAAGCAGGTACATATGGTACATATTAATACCTGATGACTGTGATTATAAACTTTTTTCGCCGCACCCTGTGGTGAGCCCTGATCGAAGCACACATGCAGAAGATCTGTGAACAGTGAAGGCCTCCGGAAGCTTTCTCATGTTGGATGAAACTTTCATATTCTTTTCACACACATCACGTTCTGCCAAACCCACAAAGTAATGCTTATTGCCAGCAAAACATGGAATGAACAGAGAAATACCAGCTTACACCAAATTAGAGAGCTTGATTTTCACAGAGATGTTTCCAATCAGAAGTTTTAAACAGTTATCAGCAGGCCCACACGGAATCTGCACCTGCAGAATTCCACAGAATACCAATCATTCCAAAAAACCAAAGTTCTACACATTCCCTGAGTTTGTTTGTTAAGCACAGTATTTTGGCTAATTTGATTGGGGTTTTAATAACAATGTACTAATTACAGCTCGGTTGAAAACATTTTACCATGTTTAAATCCATTCTTTTGGTTTGGACTGCAGAAAATGTAAAATGGCTGCAGAATTTGTCTCTGTCTAATCATTAGCTGAGACACTCTAACACTCTCACTCTCATTTACAGCTTATTGCTTCATGTGAATTTAGCTGTTACTCTGTAATTATATAAATATCCCAATAGGCCATGAGACATTTAATAAAAATCAGTAAATAAATAAATTAACATAAATGTGAAAGTCTTGTGTATTAGTCCTCTAGCAGCTGTCTGCCTTCTGTATTTAAATATTCAACTAGAAGCAATTCATCTTCTAAACCTGAAAATATCTGATGTGCATGTTTATTTCTGTCAATGTTCGGCCAGTTTTGGCCATCCTCTGCTTTAAAAGACCACAAGTTAAGCTGTTTGTACATTCATCTTTACCAAAAATGAAAACTCAGTTACTACAGCTATTCATTTACATTTTTACATTTACTCATTTGGCAGACGCTTTTATCCAAAGTGACTTACAGTGAATTCAAGGTATACATTTTTATCAGTACTTGTGTTCCCTGAGATCGAACACAACCTTTGCACTGCTAACGCAATTATTAAATCATAACTCTATTATTCATTCAATTCTAAAACAAAACACAACTGTACTATAAAGTCACTTTGAAGGCAGTAAGGCTTTGCTTTAAAATAATATAATAACAAAGATTTGTGTTATACTGTATATTTGCATTTAATCTGTTCCTCGAAACACAACTGTCAGTACAGCAACCGCTTAACACTAAATAAATCCATACACACTACTATCTTTGCTCAGACATTTGATGCATCTCTCTGTGACTCTCAGAATAGTAGAATAAATTAAGCTGCAACTGATGTATTTGTATGTTGTTAGATGTTTTTTGTTGCTGTTATTTGCAGCTTGTGATTGCTGTGCATTAGAATCTGTGCATGTGAGAAAATACAGAATATAAAGTTAATAAAATTGTCAAGAGAGATGAGAATATTTCCTTTAATTTTCTAATTGTTACATGATTGCTGACACCATTTCTGAAAACAGACTAAAACATTTTTGTGAATTATGCTCATGTCAAAAGAGATGCGCTGTACATCTATTCATTTTCTCAGCAATATACTTTACTTGAGTAAAAGTGACATGGAGACCAGATAAAACCATGACTGAATATTTCATCCTCCCATTCAGAGGCCTAAGCTCATGGTTGGTATCATATGGTAACCATTTAATAATTACTATTACCTTGAAGCCCCTCTTCTCGAGAGCGGATGCTGGGCACTGTGCATTACTCCCTTTCTCATTGGTAGTGAAACTGTCATCACTCACTTGTATGTTTTCCAGAGGAGATCAGAGCTCCGGGGGCCTCTTAAGAAAGTAATGCTTTAAGGGCCCAGTCGCTCTGCATTGCTTGACACCAGACTGATATATTCCCAGCTGCTCAGACTGTCTGTCAGCAACAGCTAATGGAATCAACATGGGTGACGGATATACAAAGGAAAATAAGTTGTCAAAGAGAGCCTAGCCTTTCATCAATGAGTCTATGTTTGAAGTTGTCACGACACTGCTGAAGTTTCAGAGGAGGTTTATCATCTAGGGCACAATTGCGGTTCAAGTGGTTTTAAATAAGTAATACGGTGTGGTGGTTTGTGAAGGTCAGTGAGATGTGAAGGTGGATATAAGGTGGATATACTGTAAAATGAAAAGTTGCAATAATAAGAATTATCTGAAAGGAACATAACAAATGTTCACATAAACTACTGACTGGTGAAAAGAATCTGTAGACAGATAATACAGAAAAGAAAAAGGAATCTTAAAAAGACCAACTTAGACTAGCATGAATGTCTTCACTTGTTTATGTTGGTTGGTTGACCAGCAAACAAAACAAAAAGCCATTTTGGTGCAAATGCTGGACCAAGAGAGTCTTGGTGATTAGGCTTAGTTAAGAAGCCCGGTGGGGACACCAGCAACCCATGCCAGGGTCTAACATCTAAAATACAGCGTGGGCTGGTGACAACAATGCTGGTATTTCAAACAGGGAAGATAGCTGCTCATTTAAATACATTCTCTCAAAGGAAAGCAGTTTCAAAGAGTTTAAAAGAGTCAAAAACATGCTGTTGCCAAAAGAAGGGTGATGGTACGCTCAGAAAGGAGAAAGGTTAAATTCTGGACAGAGGAACTGGGTCCTTGAGGAAATCATCAGACTGTGACTTCATGGGGAGGAATTTGTTTGGTCGGAGCCATAGAGCTTTGTTGGAAGATTTGGAGATCTTGTGTATAGAATTTTAGCTTCACAAACCACAAACTCTAAGTAAGTAGATAGACCATGTAAGACCAGCAAACCATATTAGGCTGGTTTAAGGGTTTATTTTTTAGCTCAATAGTCGGAGAAAGGGTAAAAAAGTCTCTCTTGCACATTGTCTTGCACAAGTCTGACATGGTTGGAAATGAGGTTTGTGGATTCTTGAAAGGAAGCTCTTGTTTGTTTACCATGGTTTGAAAAAGACAAAAAGTTTTTAAAGTATGGTAAAAGTAGAACACAACTAAACTAAAAGCTGAAGATCTCCCACTTGCGGTGCTGGGAATTCTTTGTTTTCTCTTGATCTGCAGATTTGGGGGTTTTCTGTGCTTGCTTTCTATTTATGTACTTTTTATTTTTTAATTCCACAGGCTATGAGAAATCTGAGATGCATTTAACTGTCAAAGTTGCTGGTTTGGTTGTTTGATTAAGCAGTGGTTTAAAACAGCAACTCAATAGACTGAGTAAACCTCATTTAATTGGTATACCAACACTCCAAACGCTCTGCATACAGACTGGGCAAATGGTCTTCAAAGATACATTTAAAGAGATAGAGCTGCTCTTGGGAAATGGTAAACAAACCAGTGGGTGCAATGTGATATCTGATATGCACAGAATTTTGGACACGAGGAGCACCAATATCTGTGGGGTAAAATTGTTCATCCTAATAGGAAGGAAAGATTTAATATTTAATCCAAAATGAACTATAAAACAGATTAGATGAAACCTAAATGAACTTTGCAGACGTACTCTTGATCTTGTTTTATAATGTTACTGACATCACAGAGAGGTCTCCCCAACAGTCCTGCTATTCAGAGACAAAATTGTAGTTGGAGAACTGAAACTGAATAAGATCTAAGAGCCATGAAGAGCCCTCTAACTGTCAATGATACATCTGACTCTTTCACAGATAAATTTGTTTTTTTTTTACTGTAGTCTTCCACTCTGTAATTTTTCTCTTTTCTGGGCAGATCTATTTGCATTAGTTCTGCACACAGTTCTTTGAGATTAGTAAGAAACACATGCAAGCGTTAAGTAGGTCAAGGATTGCCTTCACACTTCACTGCTCTCCTCAAGACTGCCTCTCCCAGCCATCAGGGGTCGCTGTAGATCCACAGATCTGCATTTGCCAGTCAATTTATTGTTGTACATAGATTACAAATACTGCTGTAAAACCAGCAGCTGTTCGGTATAGCCTTCCTGACAAGATTAAAACTCCATACAAACAAACAATCTACATTTTATTGTGGCTGATCGGCCATGCATATCGTTCTGATGTTTGAGGCAGGGGAAGTGGAGCGAGCATTTCATTCCAGCCAAGGAAGATGAGAATAGCTCAGAATCTGTGTGTGTGCCCATGGAATGAACTGAAGTGTTTGCAGTGCCTATTTTTCAGGGATTTAATATTAATCTTCTGAGTCTGCTGGTTTGACTGTATATTTACATTTTTTAAATGCCCACATTTCAGCGAGGGCAACAAGTTCGCTAGGGGGAAAATGAGTACCGTAAAAGTGAGAAACTGTCTTTGTTTTCTGGTTTGCTTTACAATTTACCAGGAATTGGAGAGTGATAGTCTGCAATATTGAGTACATGCTGTGTAAGGCATTGCTGATACATTTGCCTGTGGGGCTGCTCCTCGGGCAAAAGAAAGCTAGACAACAGGAGTTTTAGGATTAGTTTCCTTGTAACAGTAAACAGGAAAACTAATACCCACAAGTAATTCAGGACAGGTTGGCCAGACAATCTGTGGCAACCTGGATCACATACTTAATGGGATTCTAGAAAAGCTGGTAAATATAGGGTCCTATACTGAATGTACATAGAAAGAATCACCTTAGATCCATTAGAACCAACTGACAAATAAGAGACATTCTAGACGTGCTTCTAGTGCTGCAGTTCTTCAGCTGTGGTTCACACAGAATTAAAAATGGTCCATGTGTTGTTTTTAATGAAAACTACCAAACAATAGTCCAGAAAAATGATGCACACTGTAGTTTAATATAAAAGTAAGGTCATTTAAAGATATTGGGGATCAATTTTTTACACTACTTAAACTGTAAGTACTTCAATTGTTTTAAAGTAGTCAGTGGTTTCCTCCAGAGATCCCTCCAGGCTGTTAAATGGTCCTCAGGTTTTGTTGTACTGTTTCTTTTGTTTGAAAGTTGTCTGCCATCTGAAAAAGTTTCAAGTTTATTCTCATATCTTCATATCTTAGCCCTCTTCTGCTATTCACTTCAGGAATCCTCCTGTCTTGAGGTGATGGTGACAGGTGGCATGTTCCAGCGGTTGACTTGACGTCTGTCCAGCCCTGGGCGGCCTTTAGCTCTGCCTCAGTGACTGAGGACAGCAGAGAGGTGATCTGGCTGACTGCTGACCTTCTTCAGCGCTGTCAGCTGAAAATTCAAGCAGCCACATTATATCAGAAAACAAGTCCATCAGCTGTCCTGTTAACATGTCAAAACATACAAACACAACAGGAATCTACAGGCAAACACAATCGAGATAAGCTAATATTTGCATCCTTCATCTTTAATGATCTGTCATCTATATTTAACTTGCACATACAATATTTGCTATAACAGTATGTCACTATTTATATTTCCTGCTACTGAACTGTTATTTTTGTGAATATGTATGAATATGTGAACATGTATATGTGGGCCTAAAAATAACCAGACCTCCAGAAAGTAGAAAAAAAGAGTTCAGCACAGTTGGGTTTCGGCCCTGTAGGGCAACCATCAGAACTTTGCACTAGCAGCCACCCACATTTATCCCTGTCAGCCAACTAAACTTAATCCTGCCAACCAGCCAAACTTAGACTTCTTACAAGTAGCTTTCAGAACAATATACGACATGCCAAAATGTCTTAGCCGCTGTGACTAGCCGAGTATTGGGGGAATGAGTCATCAGCCAGTTTGGTCTAATGTGGAAACTACTGGAGCACTGCTGTCCATTTATATCATCCACTCACTGCAAGATTTTTCACTATAGCATTAGGGAAATCATGCCATGCACAAACACCATTTAACTTGTGCAATTGTTCAGATGTCCCCTTTAAGCATTGTAACATGTATTATGATGGTAAACTGCTGCCATCATCACAGTGTTCACAATGTATCTTGTCATTGGAACCTTCTCATAATTATTTTCTCATCTTTTGCAATTTTCTATCACAATAGAACATATGCATTTTCAAAATTTCAAGTATATTAAGTACAAAAAGGGCCCCAATCTGAATAATGACCCAACCCTGAAAAGGAGACCGTCACCTGCTGAGGGCATTTATTATACCAAACATCCCACTGTGACACTTTTACAAGGTTGTGGTAAGAGTGAAACTGAAAGTGAGGGTGAAATTGAGTCTTTTGTCTCCAGATAATTTTTAATTATCAGCCTTTGATTTATGTGTCCGGCATCAGTTTTATGCTTTGAGGAACCGCATGGCCTCAATCAACCTCTCCTTCTGCAGGGACCTGTGTTAAGCGTCCTCCTTCACATGTAATTGACTTTCATGTTTGAGAGCCAATAAAGTTTATGACTATTAAACAAAACATCAAGTGAGCTGTCTTTCACCAATAACGAGGGAAGCCACATTGTTAAATGATAATTAATTGCTTACTCTGGGAGGTCTAATTACCAATTGTTGGCGGTATTAGCTTATTAGCTGCGCAGTCTGACAGCTTTGAATGCATGTCATTCGCGATGGAGTAGTCTGGCGGTACCCTCTTTATGAACACGGTTCCCTTCTGTATTGAAATAGCTGAAATAATTGAGTTTAATTTGGCTGTCAGGCTCCTCTCTTCACTACTAATGATGTGTTTAATGCTTGACATGTGACATTAGGGAAACTCAGCTGGCTATGTAGCATACCCAGTCTATTTATAGGACATACGGCACTAAAGCCATTAGAGCAGTTCCCCACACCTAGACTGTAAGTACAGTATCAAACAGTTTTGGCCACGTTTAGCAGTAAATCTGGAATGCAGTTAACCAAAATAAAGTTATTGTTATTATTATATAAATCATATATTGATATACACTATCAGTCAAAAGTTTAGGACCACTTCCCTGAACTAAAATTATTTTTTTTAGATATTAATTACGCCAACTTTAAATTTTATTTTAAAAAGTTCAAAAATCAGCCAAAAGAGCCCAGCATAGATGGGAACCCCTTCATTACTGTTTAAAATCGTTGTAGGGTGATGCCTTAGGAAACTACATGGTAAGATGCCAAGAGAACATTTTTGCAAATAATAGGCAATTTTGTTTAGTCACAACATAATTCACTTAACTACCATTGTGTTATCTGATAGCTTTAATAAGTTTACTATTATTCAAAAATGTGGGAAATTTTTTTTTATAATAAAAAGGTGGATGGGTTGTGTATATATTGATATATAACGTGTCATTTCAGTAGGTGGAAAAGTATAAAACCATGCCAAAGAAATAAATGCAGATTGCTATGTGTAACAAAAGAGCTGAAGTGTTTTCTTAGTCTTTATCAAATTTAAACCTTTATTTACACACAAACTGAGGTCATTAGATACAGGTGCTTTATATGAATAGAATGCAGTCTCAGAATTCAGGTTAAGGGGCCCTCTGGTGGTTTGGAGGTGTACCTGCAGGCTCAGCTATCATGCTAGAAGACCATACTGTACCTTAAAATTGTCAAATCTAAATTTGACAGCCAATGTTCACCATGTATTGTTTGTTCTATATTAATTGATATTTTCATAATAACTTATTTTGTGTTGCACAGAGATAGATTCAGAATATCCTCATTTAAAGCCTGTAATCATTATTCTGGACCATAATACATCTAATCCACAAGGTAGAACGTTGTGGTCTAATATAATAAATCTCCTGGATAAGAAACAGTAGACCAGATTTTCCATTAAGTCCAGAAAGGGCAGAGACAGAAGGTGCATGTTGTTGGGGATGCAGATTTCAGCAGAGTGAAAAGTGGGTGAGATCTAGTAATTAGTTGGAAGCTGTAAACAGTGTGAAACAGGATTGATATATCTTATTACTTTGAAGGGTCCTACATTCCTTGGACTGGATATATGGCTGGAGACTTCAGGCAGAGATCTTCAGTAAAGAGCCAGACCATCTGTCAAGACTGGAAAATGGTGCTGGTCTGCATCTGCCATCTGCTTGGATCTTCTCGGTTTGAACAGCGCATTGTAACCTGACATGAACCTGACGTCTCCCAATTTCTCTTGCCGCAACATGCTGCCATCTACTACTGGAACTTCAGAAGGTTCCACAGATTTTGGAAAGTGGGCACAGTGGTCATTGAGGGTACAGTGGATTGTTGATGAGTTCATGGGGTAAGGCAGTTTTACACTCAGCCCAGGAAAGAAATCGGATCTGTTGTTACTGCAGTGAGAATCTCCTGATTCAAAAGTTCTACCTGGACATTTGATTGTGGATGGCAGATGAGTGTTTTGAATGCTACAATGCATCTTGCAGAAATTTTTCCTTATAGTGATACATCTTGCAAAAATTTGAACAGCTATTTAACATTAAAACACTGTATGAACCAGTGGAACGTGCCCATTTAAATTTTACCTAGAACATTGCTTTCCATAATTTGGTTTTCCATGATCCTGTGTTTGCCTCTGTATCATCTGTAGGTGTCCCACACTTTGGCTAGCTTTTCTCAATAACTGACAATAGTCTGGGCAAAACGAATTCCTTAGTTGCAAAGGTATTTCTGACAAAAACTAACTGTCAATATAGTCATGTGGCTCCACATTGATACATTCTAATTAAAATGGGCATAAATTATTAATATTTATGGACAGTATTACAGTACAAATCTACACGTTCTGCAGAATTAGGTAAGAACTTTTGTTTTTACCTAAAATCCATTTTGTTCAACCTTGTTCTTTCTGGCACTCTGAAAGGTTCTTCTAGTAGAACAAACTCGAAACCCTCCAACCTTGTTCCAGAGTGCAGCTCTCTGCAGTAATGCATATTTTTTTAACATGTGAAATTGAACGGAGCTCGGTACTAATTCACTCACCAAACCACCATTATCTATAATGACTCTGTGACAAATTTAGACACATCACACGTTTGTGTCCTAAATGAGATCAAATCAATGGGCCATGAAAAACATTTTGTCCCTGAGAGGCAATTAAACTTAAAATTAAATACAACAGAATTACAACCAAGTAAATGCCACAAAGTCAAGTTAATTACACTGGTAAAGGTTTATGACACACATATGCACACAGCATGTAAATAACAGATGTTGACACAGTGTCAAACAGATCTTAGGATGATTCTACATCAGGGCATTTTATATGATCGGTGGATGGGGGTTTACATCTTTTCTCGTCTCTTCTCTGTTCCTCCTTCACTCACGAGACTCTTCCTGAATGTTGATTTAAAACTACGCTCTCTCGTCTGTGAACTGTGAGCTAAAAATCATTCATAATTCAATATCTTTCCACCTCTCATTTCCTCATATAGTCTGACAGAGAGAGGCAGAGCACCAAAGCCCTTCCACCTCTCCCCTGCCCTCCAGAAGTGCATTTTCACACCCCCTCAGGAAGGGGGAAGAGGTGGGCGCAGAGAACCATCTCTATTCCAGGTTGTACCTGCTGAATCATTCATGAAAAGTAAGGGAACATACACTGTCTGTCTCCCCCAAGAACTCAATGTCTCAATGTTTTTCTTTTTTTTTTCAAGAAAAACAGAATCAAGCTATCTTAGTTTCAAGTGCAGACCAAAAGCGTTACCAGTGTGGGACGGAGAAGATCTTGGTCACACAGGTGCTTCTCTTATTCTCTCACTCTCCTGAATGTTGTGGGTCAGTCTTTGGCTTTGTAAATATCCCAGTTTGTTGCTTTTCCCAGCATACCCAGCTAACAGGGAATGTTCTCATAATGCTGGCTAACTTTCTCTAAAAGT
>JAZGTK010013848.1:0-14076 GCA_036877625.1 Ambastaia sidthimunki | reverse complement strand
GACAGAGCGAGAGTGAATGAGGGATGAGAGAGTGTGGTGATATATTCCCTGCTGAGGTGATAGATGCATTTATGCAAACCGAGGGGTAAATCAGTCAGGACTTGTCCGGCCTGCTGTGCATCGGTAGACCGCATGTCAGTTTACATGGTGTCGCAGGAAAAAGCATAAGTTTCTGCAGGTGAATATAGAAGTTGGACTTAATCTGGGAGTGATCAGAGCCTGGAGGAAGGGAGGCAGAAGAAAATAGTGTGTAGCAGACGGGGTGAACCCTATTTATCACACTCAGCTGAACACCATTTTCGCTTGAGTCTGGGCTGGAACGACGCCAGCACAGCACTCCTGTAAAACCGTGAGACGATGAGCAAAGACACCTTTGAGTCCTCCAGTATGAATAAATTCAGCTGTTGGCACATAGATTTGCTCTATTGTGTGTGTATACAGTTGTGGATGTGACATTATGCAGTGCAATTTAAAATGGGGGATATAATAGACCGAGTTAATATCATGTCCAGTGTATAACTGTCACGGAGGTGATGCATCAAACAAAGCTGCTAGGTCATGGTTCTTAAAACAGCACACTTTTAAACGGCCTAAACACATGAACACACCTTTTCAGAACAAATGCATCTAGCTACCCTCCAGCTATGAAAAAGAAAGTACAAAGGAGGGCATGTTAGGTCCTTTCATTGTTAACTAGCAAACAACATTCATTTGCATTGCCCATCATGTCTATTTTAAGACATCACAGTGTGAAAGATGGCTATAGAGTAACCACAGGCTTGGCCTGCTGAAAATTGCTGCTGGAGAAATGAGTTCCAGAGAAAATGACATTATACTCTGCATTAGTTCTGCCACCTCAAAAGCTTTAGATTAGCTAGAGGGCTTTATTATGTTTTGTGGAGTTTAAAGTAAATGACACTATTACTATTGCTCATACTTAAGGTTAGAAATTTAAACAAACCCTTAACCCTATGTAACACATTTCAGTTTGTAATGCATCTTATATCATTTGATACATGATTATATGACACCTTGAATCATGCAGCTTGTGTAGGGAAAGTGTGCTGTTACCTTTCTGACCTTACCTTTCTGTTTTCTTGTAAAATCTAAAATATAATTATTACAGTATTTCACATCTGAATTTTCATCTTGCATTTTCATCTTAGCTGTAAACAAAGGCACTTTAAAAAGTCAAAAATAAAGATGGATCATGGATGTCAGAGCTTCATCTGTATTTGATATGTGTGAAGAGTACATCACAGCTTTTTTAAACCATCCAGGGAGGTGTAAAACTCAAAAAGAAGCAATAAGCTTTGGCTAAATGGAGGATATTTTCTGCTCTTGCTGAATGGAGTCACTCTGTCAATAGTCGGTGTATCTTTCTGTGGCACTTGAATAACTGTAGGTCACTACACTTAAATAATACATTTAGCATCAGCACTGACCACAGATCGATCCGTGTTTGGCTTGGCCTTGCTTTAGAATGCATCTCAGAGTCGTGTCAATAATCCTACAAATTACACAGTAATCCTTCTACAGCTGCTGTTTGCTTCGTTCAAGCCAACCGTATAGATTAGTCCCATTGTGACCAGAAACGGTCTGTTTTATAAAAAAAAAAAGGACAATAAAAATGTATCCCCGGTTAAAAAATGTAGGTTGTAAGAATTTTTCCAGAATGTTTCTATTCTGTTCTATAAACATTCAAATGTTTATTTTTTTTTCCTTGTTTTTTTGCTTGGTTAAATGTTCCACTAACAACTTTATTAAATATTTTTTTGACATATGATATATAAATTGTTAAAAAAACGTTCTGCAGAAATGGTTTTTCACAACTTTTATGAGACTATTTAGAGAATGTTCTAAGAATGTTTCCTGTTAGCCGTGTCCTCATATCAACAGACTCTCTGTGTACTGTACGAAAGGTCACAAACTACAAGATTCCTGCCAGTTCATTTTTGAACACTCCGCCCCGTTTTCTGTAATTCAATTTGCATGACCTGCTCAAGACATCCAGGGTCTGTTTGTAATCAGCGTGAGGCTGAGCAAGTGCTACGATGTAATGGAGGAAACAAACCCGAGAAGGGCCGAACACTTTTAGCTTTGCTGGAAAACTCATTCCATTTTCTGCTGAATTTAAGAGCAGAAGGCATTCCTCCGATGAGCTCGGCCAATCAGCGCTAAAGCGAGGTCAAGGTGTCACTTCCCCTCCCATTTTTCATTGGCGAGTGTTTATGTCACAGCTTTAAATGTAATTCTGTGGGGACAGAATATGTAATTGGGTCTGACTGGGGGCGAGTATTATGTATCTGTCTCCAAATCACTGATGATTAGGCATGTGTTTGATGTGCCAACACACGGTTTCACTTATCACCAAAAAGTCCTTGACTAACATCAAGTCTGTTTTTGTGTGAAAACAGAGGCTGTTTCTAGTGTGATGAGGGTACAATCACGAAAAGTGAATGATGGAGAGTGGGTTAATCAAGGCCTCTGGTAAGTCTAACATTGTGGGTGTTAGTTGGGGTGTGCTGAATTTTAAGGTGGCTTTGAGATTCATGTACCTTAAAGCTCAATTCTTTTGAAGTGCAAAAACGATTAAAAAAAGATTTTAAATATACTTCAATGGAAATAGTAAGGGCATCTAAAAGTAAAAAAAAACATTTGAAGAGCTGATTACAAAAAAAGATCAAACAAACTAAAAACCACCTTCAGAGGTGGCCGGGCCTTTTGTCAGAAATCTCAGTTTTTCTGGTTTTATTCTGTGGAGACAGTAGGAATGGAAAGGAAAGGGGTGTATGAGATCAAACACCACAACTCAATCCTAAGCATGTGTGCTAACCACTAGGCCAAAGTTCTTACACTGCAAAAAAATTATTTTTTGTCAAACAACATAAAAATTGTGGTAACATCTAAATGAACTGTTTTCTTTAAGCATGGGGAGTTAATACAGCTGAATTGACTTCAATTTGTTGTTATACCAACATCCCAGCTAACAGGAAATGTTCTCAGAACATTGGCTGGTGTTCCCTCAAAGTTATCAAAAAGTTCATGCAGTAACATTAGTAGAACTTTTTTAATATATCATATACAGTATATCAAAAATGTTATTCTTAAGTAGTTAGTGGAACATCTTAAAAACATTATAGAATAAAAACAATTTGAATAACATTGAGCAAACAGTAACATTAATACAATGTCTAAAAAACTGTTTAGTTTTTTAGACAAAACATTGTTTAAAAAAAACATTTAAGTTTTAAATGTTCCTAAAACTTTGTTTTTAACATGTGTTACTTAATGAAAACATTAAAGAAACATTCTTACAACCTAAAATTGTTAGCTGGGATACTTTATGGGTTGAAGCATGTAGAAATAGATCCTTAAGGTAATGATTGTCTGCTACCTTATACACAATGTGCATGTTGTGCATCGTTACTCATGCTGGGAACAATCTGGAGATATCATAGGAGAGTTGCAACTTCCAGGCTACAATTTATATTTTCCTTCTTCTTGCAGACTGACAGCATTTGCAGCCTTGGAGGCCAGTCTGGGGCAGATGGACCACACTGTCAGAGTGCAGATGAGCCACGGCAAGACATCAGAGAGGGAGCTAGTCAAGCAGAGACTCCAATCTCCCAACCAGGCAGAAATCCAGCTGCAGCCTGCCTTACTACACCGCTCAACAATGTCCAATCCGTTTAGCGCAAAGAACCATCGCTGTCTAAAATGACTGTAATAGCTTGGAAATGACAGATTAAAAATCTCATTTTCTTTCCGGAATGTGTCCTGCTGCATGAATGTTTCTTTTATTTCATATGCAAAATGAGGTTCATATGATACATCATGAAGCGTCTCCCTGCCAATCAGAGTGGGGCGTTGTCGTGCGAGCCACAATCGAAAATGGGGCCATTGTTTGCTTTAATTGTCACTTAAAAGAAAAAATATAAATATTAAAAACTGGCAGAATCCCAAAAAAACTGGCAGGTCGGACAACAGAAGCATCCCTGTCTTGGTTTATACTTCTATTTCTGCCCGCATTTCAAACGTTTACTATGAATAGCACCCTAAGCTCTCGCTATCTACACTCAATCAATGTGAAAACAGATCATTGAAACAACAAGGCTGCCACAAATAATCCTTGTAGGCTTGTATGCCATAGTGTGCTAGCACTGGATTAGATCCAAAACAAACATTTCCAGTGCTTCAGGCATGAGTACAACTCGCTGTCCTGTTTGAACGCCTTCTTGGTATCAATTCCATCTTTTCACTATATCCTTATAGTATTTTTTGTGCCAGCCGAGACCCAGGTAGCAATATTTTTGTTTCCCTAACACTTCCATTACTAACAAAAATGTTATTTTGATAGTTCTAGTTCTTTTTAGATGTTGTATTAACGTTATTGCTTGGTCTTAAGAATGTTGTTGTTCAAACATTTTTTTTAATTCTGTAACATTTTTAAACATTACACTATGTAAGAATAACGTTTTTGATACATATTGAGGTGTAAAGCATTAACACAATGGTGGCCATGTTCTTTTGTGCCAGCTGTAAAGATTAACGTTTATTCATCAGTGGAACAGGTGGAGGTGCAAGGCTTAATGGTGTATGCAGGTTTAACCGACACAGCACCCTCCGTCAACGAATGAGAAGTCGCTAATTCATACAAATAGGATGGTCCTTTGTGAATTAAAAAACAACACATCTGGTTCCAGTTGCTTTGGCTTCCCTAATGCAGAGGCTGGTTAAATCTATGTAGAGTCCTTCAGTGCGTTTTGCCATTCATCATGAGTCACCGCAGAGAGAGGTTTGGTGAGTATCAGATGTGGTCCAACTCTAGTCTTAATTAGAAGATTAGAAATTATTTTCCTGCACACAGCTAATGCTCTGAACACACTCGGTCGGTGTAATGCATTGCCCTGCTCCGGTATGCCAGACAGACCTGAGTAATGAGCATATTAAATGCACCGCTGACAGAGGAAAGCCATTTTGTGCACTCGTGTATAACTCGTTGCTTTCCAACTAAAATATTTGATTGTTGTTTGCAAAGTCCCCCCGATTTCCAAGACCCACGTCCTGCAAAAAACGCCTTCCCAAACCAAGATGTGCAATCTGACCTTACAAAAGGTCACAGACTGGGACACTAAGGGACCTAAAATGTGGATCTTAAGACCTCATCTGTCTCTTCCATGAATTGTTTTTACTTAATAGGTTTTAGTGTGCAATGATTAGCCTCCACAGCTAACTGTAATGTTTTTAAGATGTTCCACTAACAACTTAAGAATGATTATCATACATTTTTAATAACTTAAGATGTACATGAGGTACTGTAACAGATTTATTTTTAAATGCATGTACTATGTGGGGCACATTTGTCATCAGGGTTTCATGTTGTGTAAGCGTGTATAAGACATACTCCAATCACCTGAACAAATACTCAAATTGCAGCACCTGAGCAAATGCCCTGCAACGTTCCTCACAGCTTTCACTGAGACTTTTACGTCAACAAAATCCTGTCGTCAAGGTCTTACGTAAAACACGCAAGGAATTCAATTGTAAATATTTTCAAAGGCTTCAAAAGGTTTTTCACTATTTCCATTGAGAGACGAGGACAAATTTTAACCTTTCAAAAGGTAAAACAAATGGACGTGAATTACTATCACACTTTTATTCGGTTGCCAAAAGGCATTAGTTTTAAGTTTTAAAATGCTTACCGTCTCTCTGAAAAATACCGAAAAGCTTTTAGCGTTGAGCCCTCAAATGAAAATCGTCGCCACACATGGAGAAGGCTCTCAATTACTCTTTACAAAGGGAGGTGTTTTTTTTGGACAACAACCAAAAAACTGTGAGCATTGTGTTCTAAGGAATGAATCGAGATGCCAATATCCTTTCTCTGCTGAGCTGTATGAATGAGTCAGGGGCTCTCATGCAGTATTCATATGCTCTACAAAAGATTTTCTTGGCTGATAAATCTGTTGCCATCAGAACACGGACAGGCTAATGTCTGACTCTCATTTTGAATGGACAGTGGGGCAAAAGGGAGTCGAGGGTGAGAGAGGAACCTGTTGATTCTGTTTTATGTTCTTTGCCTCCTTCGTGTTAAAGGCAGCGAGTGTGGAAAAGCACCCAGACTCTGTCTGTGTATCCCTATCAAAGCCAGACTGACAACAGGGTGTGCAGACAAAAGTTAGCTTGCCATTTCTTCACAGTTGTAATTATTATATCTGTAGAAACAATATGTAAAAAAAACACCCAGACTATAGACATTTTGGCGTGGCACCACTAGGCGACCACATAGCAACACCTTAGCAACCACATAGCAACATGCTAAAATCACTCAGAACACGCCAGAATCATGGCAACGACTTTTGTACATACAAAGACCATTTACATATACCTAATAAATTTTTGAAGTCTAATTTTATTTGCACATTTCTAATACAAACACCATATATGTTTGAAATAATGCCAGTAATGCAAAAGCAGCGATTTACTCGTAATATAAGACTGAACATGAAGCATGAAAAGACAAATAATTCTGCCTGCGTGAAATTAATGACTTTCCTTCAAGGTACATTTTCACATTTCACATTCAGCATAACTTAATGAAAATATCTAAAATAAAAATGTGATCGGGTGATAAAGTGTTACGGCCCTCTAACTCCTCATCAGAATGAGGACGGCACTTCACGAGCGACTGAAATCCTTGGGGCAGTTTCCTCTGGAGACCACGGATGCCTCTGCATTATCTGATATAATGTGGCTTCTTTTGTTCCCCAGAGGAGTGGAGAAACACTATTATGAGTACAGCGGTTGAAAACGTGTTGAATAATGCATGCTGAGTTAATTAATTCACGGGGCGCTTTGATCGAACAGTGCGTGTTCCTACCACCCTTCCCCAGAGAAGGATTTCAACCCTTTGCCTAAACCTCCCCAGCAGGGAGGCCCTCCTCACTTCTCCCTCTAACACACACACAGGAGAGATGATTGTCATTCTCCACCTGTAATCCCTCCCGACACACGTGCACACACAATTCTCAGCCTCAATTGGAAATGTGGCAACCCTACAGAACAGGCGAGGTGGCTTAGTCTGAACCGTGCTGTCTGTCTGTCTCTCGGCCCCTCCCTTTTTTCCTCCTTCCTCTCTTTTGTTTTGTGGGATCATTTTCGTTGGTTTGCCTGTGTAGCAGTTTTGACACACGGAAGGTGAGAGGAAACCTGAAGCGCTAAGATTCTTACATCTGGCCCTGTCTTTCAGAGAAAACACATGTTCTGTGACGGCCCCGGGCGAAATTGTGTCTAACTGACATCTGAAGCCAAAGCTCTTAAATCTTTTGGCACTGATGAGGTCTTAATACAAAGCAGAGTGACAAGAAATGTTTCCTCCATGTTGATCCTGCCACGCTGGGGTAGTCCTGTTAATATTTCTCTTTTTAAATAAACACAAGCTTATAAAACAGGCAACGATGCAGTTTCACTGAAAGAAAGATTGTAAGTGAAAGAAAGCAGAATGAGAGGGCTTGATTTCCAAAGAACAGAGAGCGGATAGAGACCCAACAATAGAGTTTGAGGTGGCAGCTGAGTGCCCATCTTTGAGTGTAGTGGATTGTGTTGTCTACGAGGTCACTGAGCATTGCCCTTCAGCTACACAACTCAAGTGAGGCAGCTTAAGATTCTTCTCCTCTTCTGGTTTCAAGCATTTGTAGATGATGTCTAGAGGGTGCCGGCAGAAACCAAAATAGTCTTGAAAAAAATGTACAAGCAGATACTTTGTGTTCCCACCTGAAGCGGTTTTCACATCTCAAGTACATCGCTTAGGATTTGAGTGTAAACCAGACTGCCTCGCAGTGTGCAAACAATGGTTTACTTCCTGAATTAGAAAAGACCAACCTCATGCTAGCATATAGGGAAACTTCCCAGGGCTGCCAGGTTTCCGTCGGAATGTACTGCTAAAGTGTTTTGAACTTGCCAAAAGGATAAAGAGGTTAAATGTGACTCCATTAGGAGAAGCAGAGGTGCTGCCAACCAAAGTCTCCATCTATTATTCAAAAAACATGGCTCTCTTGAATGCAGATATTATTTATTATGTGCAGCCGATTCATGCCAAAGACATGTGCTTATCATCAAGTGCTGTAACAGTGTCCCTGGGTGCTGTAAACCACGTGATGCCACGAGTTTAAAGAAAATCAATTTGTATTACATGTACATGTGTACGTCCGAGTGTTTCTGACCTAGCTATACTTCAGAGAGAAAAGCTGATAAACGCTTCCAGAAGTTGTGTCTGAAAAAACACACTAGTGAGGATGTCCCATAAAGACTCATAAAGAGACTCATAATAAATTCTGTAAAAATACCAAAGTTGGTTTGCAAAGTTAGGGTTACTATAGCAATCATGGGTAGCTTAAATTAACAACAACAGATGTCAATAGGCAGTCCTAAAGTACATGTTTTTTTTATTTTTAACTTTCATGCAACGGGCATTATGTTATTTAAAAGATGTTGGTGATTGGACCCCAGTTTAAATAATCACATGATGATTTCTTTAAGTCTGAATTTTCTTTAAAGAAAGACTCTTTAATAGATTATGTGACTTGTTTTCTGCCTAACAGAATTGCTAAATAGCAAGACTGGAGTCAGAATTTTATATAAATGAGGTCAGTTTTTGAAAGCAAAACTCTGCGTTAAACCTTGACTTAACACAAGCAATGTGAAATCAATCACTTTGATCCATACAGAGTATCGAAAATACGCCATTTGAAGACGACCATCGGTCTGGTCTGAAATCTTTATTTAATAGTCTTTACTGTTGCCTTAGATGGAGTGACCTAAATGCAATTTACCCTTGGCAAGTAACAAGTGGCTGATAACGATCGAAAATGACCGTCTCCAATAAGTGACTGGCTTTCTGAGAAGGGTTTTTATAGAGCATTGCATCTTGGAAATGGTCTTGAGTACACAAACAACACAATATATTTGTGTAGTGCAGTGAAGCACATGGTTGCTTTTAAAATGTGTGTGAGTCAGAGAAACTCGCTGACTTTTAATAATTTTAGGCAGTAGGTCTGCAGTGTGTGATGCTTAATGCATGTTAGCCACATACAAAATAGAATGTGATTGATATATCAGACTGATGGGACTGATGGGACTGATGATGAATGCAAACACTACCTGAAGGGCAATTTTTCGATGATTAATTAAAAATGATGGACAGCCACCATATGGTAAGTGATGTAGACCTGTCACCCTGTCAAAGTCAATGAATTTATATATTTGGCATAGTGCTTCTTTTATAATGGATTCTTTTGAAGCTAATAAACATTATTACTTATATTATTTGAAGCCTAATATTTTGGCATGTGCTCTGTGGCTTTCTTACTTCCAGTGCTGCTCCAACAATGATTAAAAATAATTACCTATTCTTTTTTTGACAGGACTAGTATTCAGAAACAGATTTAACTTGACAACCTGAATTTGCTGCCCTTTCTCACAGGAAAAAATAGAGTTCAGGTCAGAACATGCATTTTTACAAATTTAACAAATACCAACTTTAAACGGTTGTTGGGTTTTGTTGGATTACTGTGCTGTTGGCATTCGTTTTTGCCAAATGAACATGTTCAATTTGTGTTTGTCAGGAATGTATTTTGTCTGGTATGATTTTCCCACAAACCTTGACATAATTCAACTTGGTGACAAGTGTTGTCATGGCAAAGAAGTAAACTTCCCTGCCAACTTCAATTGTGTATACACAATTGTGTGTGTGTGTATATATTTATATATGTGTGTATATGCACAATTAGATAGATAGACAGACAGACAAACAGCTATAGATACATATCACATAGGCTTTTTGGACTAGTTGTGCTTTGATGTTCTGGGATACTGTGGCTACTGACTAAAAATAAACTACGTCTGAAAACAAATATTTGTCCAGACAAAACCTCTTTTTTTTAATTCCCTTCCCATCATTGGCTTTTAACAATTTCTATGTTGAGGCTTTCAGAGGTTTTAGATTGATTTGTAGAGCGACAGGTTTAGACCGCTGTTTCAAATGAGCAGTCTGTATGAACCAGCAACAAATTGGCAGGCCACAGTAGAAAACGACAGATGCACAAACTGTTTGCTACCATTTTGAGAGCTTTGAAAATAATCAGTGCGCCAGCCATCTTGGCAAGTCGAAGAGGATACACGTCCAAAATGTTTAAAGGTGTCAAATGATATCAAAAAGTAAAAGCTAGGTCAAAAATGTGGCATGTCTACTGCTGGCTGTGCACGAAAATGACATCATATATTTAAAAAGAGAAATCACATCTGATTTTTGCTTGTGTCTTTGTATGTACATACATATGGTGAAGGTTAATGAACAATAAGGCCAAAATGGCAACAATGATTTGAATCACATGACACTGTGTTATGTATAGTTTAGTATTTGAGGTGTAGCCATTAGTGGCTTGTAGTTCAAAGGCTAGTTTTGCCCTTGACCCTGTGTTCACACTTCCCACACTAATCCAGATTCAGACCTCTTGTTTCCACACACCAAGGCAAGATGTGGTCTCCTAGCCCAGTCCTGCAGGTGCTCCAGTGGCTATATATCACGGCTCAACAGCCTGAGCCATATGGTCCCTACAAAGAACAGCCTCACATGGTCTGTTTCAGTAGAGGTGTGGGCCCATTATTCATATGGGTGGAGGGGGGAGTGTTGGGCTGGGGGGGTGCTTGTTGGAGTAAGTGGCCCTTCCAACCCCATCACTCAAAGAACTCCAGCAGCGGGTGGAGGAGAGGGACATTTAGGTAAAGGCTGACATGTTCTGAGCCCAAACTGTAGACCGGTGTGTAATCAAGAACATGTTTTTCCAATCACTCTATAAGACGGGCCCCTCTGACGGAGAGCCCATCGAGGGACTCGTACGGTTACCACATGGATGCAATGTGGTTAGGTTCAACATAGCGCATGTATCACTAGACAAGCCTGCAGTTGGAAGAAGCCATCATGTCACCAAGTCCACACATTGTGTTGAGTGTTTTGGGGCAGCACTTAATAATTCATTCTGAGCCCAGCAAGCGGCGCTGAAACATCAAATGCAGATTTATGTTCTCGCTTAATCACCGGCTACTGTTTAATTTAGTTAATAATAAAAAAGACCCTCAGACTGATTGATATAATGCGTAACTGCTTTGCCAAAAGGGAGCACAAAGCAAAGCTGGGTTTCATATAAACGACAACTTGGACCAGTAAAACAGCACATGGCGAGGAATCAAAGAAACTTTGAAGGGTGAGAATAATTTTAACAATAAGAACTGAGGCTTAAAAGATCTAAACATATGACAGTGAAGCCAGTGCAAATAGTGTCGGTACAGCCGGGTGTGTTTTCTCAAACACAAGGCTTTGAGGGGTTTTACTGCACGCGTAGAACAAAGAAAAAATCATATCGTTCAATGTCATAATTGATATGCTGGGCTGCTCCCATGGGGACGGGGTGTTATATGCGGGAAATTGGCTGGGTGGTAACATTTATTTTCCTAGACTGATTAATCTCACTTGACTTGTGATAAGAACAGTGCAGGTGGGAGAAATGCTGGCACTGGAAAACAACAATAAAAAATCTACACTGAATCGATCCAATTCACAGATTATTCTATACGACTTGAGTCTCAGCGTAAAAGTCATTGCCTTACGGCGTATTGTCATCGGCACCCTCCGACGCTCACATTCGCACAGCCATTGTGGTTGACTGTGATTCTGATGGATTGTGGGTAATGCTTGGAACTGACAGCCTAGCTAAACCCATACACGTGACATCTTGTGTTAGTGTCAGATAAAAACGGTATTCAACACATGCGGTGGGAGAAATAACATTCCGCGCATTAACTCCATCACATGACTTATTCATTTTCATAGAACAGCCTCCTCTTTACATCTATTCCCTTGGGAGGCTGTATAGATTTTCCAGCTGCCTGCCTGGATGATCCATGATTATTATTATCTGAAAGGTAGGGCGGGTGGAACGTATGGAAAATAGTCATCACTCTTTTCTAAACTTAAATTGTGCTCCTGTTTTAGCGAGCAGTGTTACTTTAGGCCTACAATGATTCCAGACATTGTTTAACCAACCCCAGTGGACGCATATCTCTGTATTTTCTGTTTTTTGATTTTGTGGAGGCTTGCCTACATCTCACAGAGCCTGCTGAAATGTTTATCATTTAAGAGACTGAAGAGACAAAAACTACATAATCAGAACGACAGATAATAAGCAAGCAATGTTGTTTTGTTTATTTTTCCCATCAGTTCTGATGCCTTGATTCCAATTGCTTTTGAATGAAATTTGAAAATGGCGATGAAATGACCGCTCATCACTGAGGCTTTATATTTTCAACTGATTACTGCTGCAGAATTTTAATTGACAGGCAGAAATGCAAATAATGAGTTGCTCATCATGCTGAACACATCTTTTATCTGTATTTGTTTGCCACGTCAAATATTAATCTCTGCATAAATGAATGCTGATGGGTTTTAATACATAAATACACAGGGTCCAAAATGAACTTTTCACCAATCCTGACAGTGACAGGTGATTTTAGCTGAGAGAAAATTAAGCTTTGAAAAAGTCTCTTAATATTTCGTTTTGGCTATAACTGTATTTTGTATTATTTTATTATAATAAATATTATTCTTATTTTTGTCTTATTCTGTTTATTTTTCATTGCACTGCAGTATAAAATGTCATTAGCAGTTTTATATATGTGATAAACCGGTCTGATGGGAAAACTCTTTTTGTCTGCATTTGACGCATGGCGAGTGTTAATTTTTGAAGCAAGTATTCTTTTGACTCATAATACATAACAACATGATGAAGGCCATTCCTAAAGATAGTTTTAGTGTCTAGACACATTTATTATAGAGAGAAACAAAACCTTAAAGCCTCACTAATTCTTTGAAGCAGCACTAAAGTACAGACATCACACCCACCTGCTGGCCTTTGCTTAAACCCCCTACTGTGCTTATCAGAGATAATACTGAGGAAAAACTGAGGATGTCCACTATAGTGCAGCCCTTACTAATTGGACTGCAACTGCTTTACCCCAATACAATGAGTTCATGCCCTTCTGCTATTGTTACCCCGGATTTTAAACTTCTTTATATCCTCACTTTCAAATTCTGCCTATTATTCTATTCTATATTATTCTATTGTATTATATGCAGAATGTGGCTGACTTGTAAGCTCACTAAAGTAATTGTTACAGAAAAGTGTACAATTATACACAATTAACTGAACCACCAACCGTTCAGAAACATTTAATTATGACTTTTAATATGGTGCTGTGATCTTCAAGTCAAAACAACAAAACACCACAGCCTATGAGCTTTCTGAAGGGTTCATATTAGATATAAGTTAATAGGAATATAACAGAGGATTAAACCCCCCCCTCTCATTTTCCAGAGCAGTCAAGTCACAGCTATAGGCCAAATCACTCAATTATCTCTGCTAATTCCCTCTGTGCTAAGCTAATGCAATTATATGCAAACAAATAGCTCCATGGCAACACTTTTTCTCTACACGACACTTCGCCTTTCAGCGACAGGTAATTTTGATTAGCTTAGCCTGTCAAAAACAACCTGGGTGTGGGCTAATGCAAAACCTCTAAACACAAGTCCAGGGAATACAAACAGTTGCGGAATGAGCACTTGATATTTTGTTAACTTCTTATGCGTTTCATTTTAAATCTTAAAATGAAGTGAAGCAATTTATTTAGAGGTTAAAAAGCAGGGAAGTGCCAACTGGACCTCCTGCATATTATTTCTAAATAATTCTGTCACCAGAGGGCCCATAGCATGCAACCTTAGATTAGCCATGAAAAAGTCACAGGTGGCCCGGGAATGGAGTCAGGGTGTTAATCCTGTGAGGAGGCTGACACATAGCCCAAAACTAAGTTTGTTCCAGCTCACTTTGCACTGCCAAACCAGTCTGTTTCTGGCGGAAAACAACCAAGTGAGAAATGTAATTCAGCACTAGTGTGGAAGCGAAATGCCCCGATGCAAAATATTGTGGTAGCAATCAATGAATGTTTACACTTTGTCAAATTAGTCCA
>JAZGTK010013847.1:0-14077 GCA_036877625.1 Ambastaia sidthimunki | reverse complement strand
AGTGACATATGGCAATATGGATCTGATTTAATTACTTTGATGCAAGATTTAACTTAAGGTTCTTTGATATCACACCTGGTATTGGGGCGTATTCCCAGTCGAAGGAAATTGTCAGCTTTACTCTGCACCTCTTACATCACGTTAATTGTCAGTGTTTTCAGCATAATTTGTTTTGTTTTAAGAAAATCACAGCAGTCATTGTGTGCTAATAGTATTTTTAAAGTTGTATGGTTTGGGATAGTGCTTTTCTCCCAATGCACTCCACTATAATTTAGCAGAACTGCAGAAAACCTTTAAGTTTAAGTGTGATAAATACTAAACAGTGATATAGTTTTTTATTAGTTTAGCTAAATGTAAAATATTGAGTTATTGGGATTGGCACCTGCTTTGGAGACTCTAAAGACTTTAAATTCAACATTCTTTTTAATTCCCCATTTTTGAATGTTTACAATTTAACTTGACATTTCAAGCATGTCTGTGTTTAAAAGCAATAACAACCCTTAGGTAACCTTGAATCAGACTAGTCATAAACGAGCGTACACAGTGTAACAATTTATTTGGAACATGAAAACACACACATAGAAACACTTCTTAGCAAAATGGACCTCATTTAAGAGCACAACAGAGACCTAACATAAACGCAAACATCTGCAAGCAGCTTTTTCTATCTTTTTTTGATTTTCATAATTGGATACCAAATCCATTCTGGTCTGTTTACTATCCTGAAAAGGCATTGGGTTAGATGCTGTAGTGATTCCTGACTGCAGCTTGTCATCTTTGACAAAATCTCCCTCCAGACACGCTGACAGCTGTACAGGCAGGTGTGTAATACATTCCCATTAGATGGATTTTGAAAAGTAAGCAGTCTGACCCAGTATTAAATGTAACAGCATATCAAAATACAGTGGCTATAAAAAATATCATTTGATTGTAAATCAGATATGTTAATCATAATAATTGAACCAGCACATACATAAATAAATATCCTTTATATGGGTTATAAATCTCAATACAAAGTTTAAGTATTAATATAGTTAAATTTAGCTCCATGCCTCTTGGTTTTATGACTATATATGTAACTCTAATGTATGAATCTCTGTCATCATGATGCTATGCTAACTCAGAGGCTCCATCACAGCGTATAGGATGTAGCATTTAGCACTCTGGTTATTGGTCTTGTTCCAAGGTTAACTGGTCCATTCGCCGCATGCTTTTGGACACTCTGAGTTCATATTGTCATGAGCCATCACAAATGTAACGTCACACAGGGCTGGTGTTTTGGCTGCGTGTGAGGCCTAGGGCTGCTGCGCTGAGCTGACACAGACCGCAGCTGGGCCGGCCGATTCCGATTCGCAGCTGTCTAAGTGAAGGCCGGGGGTGTGACATCCCCCGTCGCCACCTTAGCTCGGCTGGCACTCGTTCTTGCTGCAGGTGGCCTGCCGTTCGATACGCCAGGTGCCCTCCTCGTACGTGCAGTAGCAGATGGTGCATTCGTCGATCTTAACCTCTCGACCAGCTGGGATCACCGCCGTGTCTGCATAGCAGTTTGGCCCTGCGCACAGACAGGAGAGGCAAAACAGCTGCATCAAACTCAGGGAAAAAAACATTGTGGACACATGTAAACAGAACTGCCATCCCTGAGCAGCTGATCTTATTTTAGAGTGAGTAACTCTAAAATAAGATAGATCATAGATCAAGCTGAAATGATGTCAACTAACCTCATATAGTAGTTTTATGGTGTTGTCACGTTATCAGTCAGTCATAACACAAAACCCTACGTCGGCTGTGTCAGTGCGCTCACTGTATCGAAGCACGACTTGAGGGACTTGAGGGACTTCGTCCTGACAGTTTTACATGCTAAACCCCTAGAGCAAGACAGCTTTACATCACAGAATTGTCTTCTCAGGCAACTATGTTTCATATTTTCAGCTGAAGGTGATACTGTCAAAATAATGCCACCGCACTGTTACAAGTCAAACCCTCCATTAAACATGACCCTAACATGACTTCAGAGAACTAACCGCTGAGCCTATGCTCAACCATAAACACTTATTAAGCCCCAGGTGCCGACTCTAACTTTTAGCATTCAAATCTTTAAAGCTCTTCTGTTGCATGCATTTTTAACTACTCTTATGTAAGTCCTTTCCCAAAATGTAAAAAATTTATACATTACTTGAGTTTAAAACAAAATGCGGCTACTATCACTAAAACCTTTGCTTTTGAAAACTTCCTGGAGAAAACAGTAAAGCCGTAAACTGACAAAACCAACATGTTGACAAAGAGACGTGGCCTAAATAGAGGCACTATAAGAAAATATCAGTCTTTATGAAACAGTGGCTCACATGGTTTTGACGCACACAAAGAGATGTGGCACTCATGGGGGTGCAAGTTTGAATCCAGCCTGCATCATGCATGTCCATATCTGCTCTCCACTCTTATGCAGGCTTTTCTGTTCTTAACTGTCATATTATTAAGGTAAATAGCCCCAAAACAGAATAAATGAATGATGAAAACATCCAGCTTTTAGTAGAAGATAATTTGGTATTGCTATTGCAGTCCTTGAAGAGTCTGATCATTCCATTATCATGCACTGGACCATGCAGGTCTGAGATGACTCATCAAGATGAAGTGTGTTGTCACATTCTAAGGCTAAGACAAAAAAACTGAATACCACAGTCAGACAGCAGAATAATGACCAGAGATATGAGGGTTACTCTGAACATTCTGTCAATACAAGTCTAAGCAACTGTAATGATTTTAATCATCAGCTATAGTAAAGTCCAGTCAGCTTGAAAATATACAGCAACTTGAATCAGAACACACAACCCAAGCTTGTAAGATAACACAATTAGTTCAGAAAAACACACTTAATATAATGCTTATGCCATTAATCAGAAATGCTACCTATGTGCTTCTGCTGGTCCAGTTTTTTTTATTTGTCAAACAAGGATAAATTGCCTTTTTTGTATTCAGTCTTTTCAAAAACATCATCACCATAGAGGACAGAACGCTACATAAAACGCATGCGGGCCCATCAATCATCTTGAATATTTGCTGTCAAGACGTCATCCTGATCATATTTATAATCATTTCAGAATTAACAGATTTCCACCCAGAAATATCAAGACTGTATAGAAAAAGCAGTGTGTGCGTTGTATACAGTATAATATATATATTATACTGTATATATGTGTGTGTGTGTTGTTTATCTACTTCTGGTAAAGGTATGAATGGTAAAACTCACACACACCTATGCTGCGGGGGAAATTGCTTATTAAACATACTAAATGCTGCTTTTTTGCAAATGTAAGGGTTAGGTTTAGAGGTAGGTTGAGGGTTAGGAGTTAGAATATACAGCTTGTACAGTAAAAACTGTCACTATGTCTATGGAAAGTCCCCATAAACCATATAACCTAACAGTGTGTGTGTGTGTCAGTGCGTATATATAACGTTTATATATATTTATACTTTCACATTTGTGTCATCACTGGAAATAGAGGACAAGTAGGAGGATGAGGATAAGGAGGAAGATAAGCAGCTGCGGTATAAACTGAAACCGAACTGCAGAGAGAGAAGCAGTGGTACACTTGCTGCATCTTTGGCATTGGCAAGAAGTGTTTAATCACACTGAGCAGACCCTTATCTCCAGCGCGTATCAAAGCACTGCTGTAGAGGCTAAATTCAAGAGAGAGCACCATTAAAGACTTTGGTCCATTCAGAGATGAACTGCATTCCCCACGGTACAGCGGTAATTGAGATAAAAAGCAAAGAAGGAGAAAAAGGAGAGCTGGGATCTTGAAAATGACACAATCTTTTAAAGCTCATTAAAGCCGATGCTCTCTGAAAAAGCCTGGACCAGATCTCACACTAGGTGAAAGAATAGCCCACTAATGCAGTTCTTTAGTGCACGTGCATTATAAATGCCACTAAATGTACTTGCTTTGTGTCTAGGGATAAAATGGATGGAGAAGGTATATGTGGATTCGTGAGGGTGAATTTTATTCTGGAAGTGCTGGTGGATGTACTCATAGTGTTATACTAAAAAATTAATGACTGATTTCCACATTATTATAATTATAGCACTTGCAGAGCAAGCAGTCTTGTTTATGTTTCTTAGTCTTCTCCACAGTGTCTGTAGTTAATTCAGCTGGAACCACTTAATGTACATTCAAATCAATTTAACTGTATAATTTCAGTCTTAGGTCTATCTACTACATTATATATTTAAGAAATGTCAGATTAAAGTTTAAACATCCACCACTGATTTACATGGAAAGAATTCTGAATCTTTGCACATGATTTTAAATTGGTCGGCTTTCTTACATCTATTTGCATGTATAATATTGATTGCTTTTTATTTCTTTCATTAACTTAGTAAATTAATTATATCCAAATAGCTGTTTTTACACAATAAAAATGGTGTTGTGTTATGTGGCTATTTTTAAACATAATGACAAAAAAATGTGCAAGATGCAAACAAGATGTGTACAAAGATTAAGATTCTGATACAGGTGTCATTTACACAGAAAACAAAGCACGAACTTCTAAAACAATATACGGATTCACATGCTACTCCATATGGACTAAGGATCTTTGTCTTGGGATAGCTGTTGAGCTCTCATGTATGCCTTGCTTCTAGACTTTTAAGACATCTGTTAAAACATACTTTTATCCATACAGTTTGCTTTTCCAAATCCTGCTTTAAGCTTGTGTCTCTTGGGTAAAACAGACTGGGAAAAAAGTGTAGAGAGATCTGGAGGTGCCATGCATATAAAATCACTGTCCTCTGCTTCTTCCCTTTAGTATCAAAGAGAATCAATCCTCATTACAAACGGATAAAACCATCAGCGCAACAAATCCTGACTAACATATTTCTCGAGAGAAAGAGAGAAATGCAAGAAGTATTTAAGATGAGTCTGAGCCTGGAAGTGTTTTGTAGGGCCTCTCTTAAGCCCCATGAATATTTTTCCCCAATTGTACCATTAGAAAATGTGAGCAATCTTGCTTCCCCCAAGCAATGTGGGACTCAGCTTGGCAATTTTAAGAGCTTTTGGCCCATGCTCAAAATATTTATTGCAACCTTCGAAGATTAATGGTGATCCCTGTCTCTGAGCCCCTCAAAAAGTGGGCTTGTTTCCCTGCTCGCCCACATGAGAAGAGGTCAACAAAAAAAGGTTGACCTCTATTTTTCCTCTCCTGAAACAGGAAAATATAAAGCATTATTTCCTGTTTGTATCACATGCAAGCATTTGTTTGCTTTATAGTGACATACAACTGTATGTGGTCAGCAGAATGCAACCTGTAGGGGTTAGCTGATACTGTTTTAATTATGACACAAGCACTGACGGTTCAAAAAGTGCTGTTAACTCAATCCTTTCCTGAAAAAAGCGCATTGCATCATAGGAAAATTGCAGCATCAGTGCAACACTTTCCTTGAATTTTTAAGCAGCTAAAAAAAATCACTGGATGCCAAGTTCCTTATGTATTGACAGGCCCACCGTGAGTGAATCAAAGGCAGGAGTGCAGTGACTGAATCCACATGTTTTTTCCCGTCCTTTTTGAGTCCCAATATCACTGGTGCTCACAGATGTTCTTTGATATTCATGAACAACTGCCTGGGGTGGATATTAGCAATAGCTTTTACTTTCATCTCCCCCCATGGCACTTCCTGAAGTGTCTCCCAGCATACTCCTTCAACAACAGAGCACTGCATGGGAACATAATACTTTATTCAGCGGCTAAGAGAGAGGTGCTTACCTTGGCTCTTCACGAGCACCAATAGAGATATCAGCCCTCATGACTGCTTTATAAGCCCTTTGTGCTTTTCAAGTATTAACACCCCCTTAAAATTAATGAAACTGTGGCTAATATGCGGAAATGTACAGTGTGGTGTTAAAGGTGTAGGTGGTCATAAACCGTGTTTACCGTGTCTGCAAGCTTCCAACAGTGGCCGCGACTGAATCGGCTCAATTACAAAACATTCTAACAAGCAAACAAATCTCAAGCATTTACTTCCTTTAAATTGTGGTGTTTCTATGACCTGAGCTGAAAAAGGCGGAGAGGGAAGGCTTTTGTAACCCCTGTAGGGTATGGAGCAGTGAGCATGAACCGAGCATGAGATTATGATTATGAGAGAAATGATTGCAACCCATTTAGAAATCAATTCTCCTCACTGCTGTCTCCATTCAGTGTCAAGTCTGCCAACCAAAATGAAGACGACAGCCCCGCTTTCTTCTTCTGAGCTATTATCATTTCATTCCATAGACACCACATTTTTCTCAAAGGGCCGGTCTAAGGGCTTTCATTCACACAATGGTGCAGTCAATCAGATGGTAATTGGCTCTTAATGACACCAATTAAATAATCATTCTGCTTGGATTTATTGGAACCTCAACTGAACAGAAAGTCTGCAAAGTTTCTGTGTCAAGTCTTCAGACGCTGAAAGTTTGTGTTCTAGGCTGTTTGAGTTTGGATGATTATTATCAGCAGTGGAGGGTAAGTTAGAAATAGCTTTCACAGCCTTATACAACTTGCACCCATCCTGCGATGTCAAGCCACCGTGCTTTGAAGTCTTACTTTTGAAGAGCGCAAGTCTCAAGGGGTCAGAGCATCTGGTTGCTTCTTGCACTGCATCTGTGCCGGAGTCTTTGTACCTCAGACACATAGAGCGAAGGCCTCAAAGGTCTCACCCACATTGCTTGTGTTTGTTTCCTCCCCCACGCGACATGCACAAACACACCGCAAACGCAATCAGCCCATTGAAATGATTTTACCTATCTGTACAATTCTAAGATGAAATCAAATTGCAGACATCCTGGTAAGCACAATGGAGATGAGGCACAGTATTATGATGCGCTGTGAAATCACTAGGCAGCAGTAATTGTGTGTGTGTTGAGCATAAACGCTTCCAATCCATCTTAAAACCATTCAGTTTGACTGCTTGAATGTGCACATATATTTATAAAGCTGTCTGAATTCTACACGCCATGATGTGATAAAATTGGCTTGCTTTTGTTCCATTGGATTCCATCTCGCACCCAAACACCAACTGAGACATTTGATAGGGAAATCTTGGCAAGATGATTTATTTAAACATGTTTGCTCTTTAAAATAATTGCCCCCCCATCACCCCTCCCCCACTGCTTTCAGCATGCTGCGAGTATAGCTGCCGAGTCACAGATCCATTTACCAAGTCATCATTTCTGTTTTCTGAAGGAGGCCACGTGGCTGCAGGTGCCACATTAGATCAGGATCCAAGTGAACAAAAGAAGCAACAGTCTTAGACGTGCTGTCTAAAACCATCTCAAACAGCTCTGTATAACCCACACTGATTCAGAAAACTTCTCCCGAGACATTGTAATGTGTTTCAATCACAGAAAACTCACACGCTAACCCGGGGTCACAGCTTTTGTTTCCTCTTCACCCCTCTGGCCCAAAAGAGAACAAAAACATGCGTGAGGCAGATAACAGCTTTGTTCCAGAACGTAGTGGGCTGCTTTGTTGCCTGCTGCATATATTGGCAGTACTCTAACCGTCATGAAAACTCATTAGTGATACTGATTTAGAACGACACTGATTAAGTGCTCATTGTGTGAAGATTTGATTATCAACTGATTTTAGTAGACGTTGACCTAGGAAAGTTGGAAAGTGATACTCTAATAAATAAATAAATATTATCTTACACAAATATTAGGTAAAATAATAAAACACAAATTAATTACACTAAACTATAATTTACATGTATTGAAATGCATGTGTTTTATATATTGAAATGCATTCAATACATTTTATGTATGTACATTTTATGTATGTACTTTTTTTTTATTACATTTTATGTATGTACAATCAACATTTTATGTAGTCATCAATCTCAAATTAATTTTTTTCTTGTTCGTTGCAATGCATTGTTGGATTGTCTTTCTCTGCAAAGAATACATGCAACGTCTTATAATCAAGTAAATAAGTTGCCTACTTTTTGGAATGGCCTTTGCTTCAGTAGGCTCAACAGGTAAAAAACATACCAAAAAAGTACATGTGTACTCTTCATGTAAACAAAACAAACAGGGAACCAAACAACAGCTTTAAAAATGCCTCCATTAGTATGCTGGGTGCTTTGACGAGACCTTTACTTCTGTATTTCCAGTCAAATAGACTAAAAACATTGTTTTGCATGTAAAAGTTGAATAATTTGTGCCCTGAGGCTGGTGTAAGCAGCTGAAACACCTGCCTGCACTAATCATCTCACCTCCTGGAAACAAGCAGAGCAACCTTGCAGGTTCATTAGTGCTATTGCTATTTGAATAATGTGTCTAGGCAACTAAAACAAAGGCCTGCAGTAAATATCATCTCTTTGGGTTTAGATTACCTCACTGATGTAAACTGGCTATTATAGGACAATGAGATGGATGCGCACGTAATGCATGTAGGAAGCAATGAGATCTGCAGCTTCGTGCATGCTTTCTGTGAATTGTCTTCACGGTGTGGTAATTGAGTGCAGTGCATGAAAGTCTTTGTGGTCATTTTAACAGAACTGATTCTGGAGCTCCTGGGGGACACAGCAGGGGTTCAGTGCTTCGAAAGGAACAAGGGAGAGATAGAGAGGGTTGGAAGGGCATATCCACCTACCGCTCTTACACACTGGGCAGCACTGGTCAGGCTCATATTCCGGATCAACGCACTCTGTCTGTGGGCAAGCTGACACAGAACACAAAACCTCCCCACTTGGCTCACAGCGGCACTTCTCACATGGAGACACCTGGACACATGCATACACACCATTAGAAGACAGATACTGTAGCTAAGATTGTCATACTGGAGAGATATGATGAGATCTAATCATTTTAATATAATCAAAACCACAAAAGTGTAGCAGAACAAAAGCTTTATTAAAGGTGTGCATCTTTAGAGGGTATTGATAAAGGTCTGATGTATTTGATAAGCATGCTTATATAATCCCACCAATCATAACACTAGAAGAATATAAACAATTCTCACCTAATTCTTGCTGGCATTTCACCCAGCATTCCTCCTCCGCCCTGCTTTCTTTCTAAATATGTGCCCATGGGGAACTTTGAGTTTGGGTCGTGCCTCATGCTCAAGTCCATTCGTTACAGACGAAAATCAAAAGCTGTCTACCTTTCTCCAAATACCTTATATGGGTGTTTCTTCATCTACAGGCACTTCTGACTTCCAATCACTGATTTCACATTTTTGTTCTATGATTGTCTCCTTAAAACTGAATTTTTTTTTGCATATTTTCAAATGCTTTTTATTTATAAATGTTATTGTTTTACTGATTTCTCCAGATAAATTTTACATTGACATTTAATAACATTTATGCATTTGGCAGATGCTTTTACCCAGAGTAACTTACAGCCTATTTAAGGTAGATGTTTTATCAGTATGTCTTTCCAGGGAATCAAACCCGTAATCTTGGTGTTGCTAGCACAATTCCCTACAGTTGTGCTACAGGAGTCTTGCCCCAATCACTTTTAAATTGTGTGCTTGACTACCAAGAAAACAGCCATGTCAGTTATCAAGGTAAACATTATATAAAAAAGTAATATGCAAAAGTGTACGCAAGAGTATTATTGTATGTATGCAATTTTCAAACTTTCAAATTTTTTGTCATTTTACACAGTGTGAAACTGTTATTTAAAAATGTACGTTTAGGATATGTGGAAATGGAAACATTTAGTTATAAACAATCTTAACAAGACAAAACTGTGTGACATTTTATTTCAAACATTTTTAAAATGCCATTTCCATCACAAAATGAAAGGCGATTTGGCATATGGTGGAAATTACATTTGTTTATGACAGGTGAGAGGACAAAAATGACAGTTCTCCTGTGATGCTTGTATATATACAGTTGGCTCATAGCTGAAGAAACACCCAAATGTGTTATACATACTGAACTGTATTTATATAATAAATTCACAGCCTTTCTGTTACAACGTGCATTTCTGCACCAAAATCACACACTGTTTATATGAACAAAATGTTCAGTTCTGCTCACTGCTTTTTCTCTGCCTCCAAGCAGAAAACCACAATAGACTTCTTATCCATTAGCATTTCTGTGAAACGAATCTTCTCACAGTATCTCCTGAGACTATCCTTAACAAATACAATAGAGGACAATGTGTCACCTACAGCTGGTGAAAATAAAACAGACCTTCACAGGGGTTCCTAAAACTAAGAAATCGAGAAAACTGAGAATTATTTCAGCTGTTCTCTCCACAAGGCTACCCTTGTGGGACTGCACAGTTATGATATTAGTTTCATTTTGCTCTACCAAGGTTTAATTGTCAAGCTGGAATCTGAATCTGAATATGGATTAGGTACCATTCAGCTGAACCAATAAATCCAGTTCCTGGTCACTGCACTCTTTGTGAAAAGTGCTCATACTGACTTCTGCAACGATAAATCTCACTGCTTGCCATAGATTGCGCAGGTGGTTTGGATAAGGGCTCCGATGACACAAGGAAAGGAGGAACCGATGAAAAATGTATGTAGAGAATAAATGTAGAATAAATTCAGGCAAACCCTGCTAACAGCGCTCTGGCTACACCGTGGGGCAAGATAAACAGTTCTGAAAGAATCATTTGTGCACCTGCTGTCTGAAACTTGATGACACACATTTTTCACTAAAAGAGAATTTAGTGAGCATCATAATAGGGCCCTGCAGTAAAAGATGTCTTCTAGCTTATCTTACTGCATGTAAGATTTGTCACCATTACCTTCACATAATAACTGAACTCTTAACCCATTTAGATCATATAAAAATATGAATTATTCATTTTTATCATCTTTTCCCAGAGCTCAGGTCCAGGAAGACTGACAGATTTCAAATGAAAAAAATGTGTGATTTTGAAAACTCATTTTTGTGCTGTTTGAATCAATATATAATCAAGACATGACATGCACACATTAGATTTCTTCAACATGACAGCAGCCTGGACTGCTACTGGACCAAAACAATTCAATTCCACTGAACAGAAATTCAGTGGTAAAAGGTCTAAACACAATGATAACCACTCTTACATAATCCATAAAATGAGAGCCACTCTGACATTAAAAGAATAAATGTAGTTAAAGATGGCATTTGCGTAATAAAGCATTTAATGTAGTGGTCTAACCTTAAACTCCTCCAATGATGAGTAGATCTTTCCTCTGAATTCACAGTAGTTCTTTTTCTCTTTGCACTGTGGGCAGCACTGGCTAGTGTCAACACGCAGGCAACGGGGGTGAAGTTTTGGACACTCAGGCTGGGCACACAATGGACCTTCGTCTGTGCACAAGCAGGGGCAGGTGGAAGGTCCCGGGGTAAATGTCTCCCCTATGGCAAACACAAACCCTGTCTCATCCATGCAGCCCTTACCCCTGTAATCAGGGTAGGCATACTCATCAGTCGAATCAAGGGAGACGTTTGCCTCCTCTGTTGGAGCCTCTTCAGTTTGCTTCACTAATTCTTGCTCACCCCAGGCTTCTATGGACTTCCCCTGCAGTTTGGATCCTCGTCTCAAGGGGCTTAAATTGGGTCGGGTCCTGCTAGCACTGGATTTGTTTCCCCCCTTGATCTCATCCAGTTCAAGAGTACTAATCTCCTCCAGACGCTGTTTGGCACTGGGGCTCAGCGCGCCCTCCTTGGCTTGGGTCAGAACGCGCTCCAGGCGCTCTTTCTCCTTGCCCTCTGGTACAGACACTATAGGGTTGCCCCATGCACTGGTATACAAGAGCCAGTTGACAAAGATAAGTCCTGTTGTCATGGCAGCTGAGTGAAGCATCTCTCTCCTCTCCCCCAGCATAAAATGATGGGACTTCACCTGGGCTCACATAACAATCATCAATTCACAGGCGGAGTTGTCATATCTGTAAAATAACCAAACTGTACAGTTCAGCACCATGGACAGGGATGTAATGTGAGTCACAGAAATTACTGGGTATGGCAGCTACCAACAACTTGAGCAAAATCGATTCTTATATATCACTATTAAATTATATACTGTAGGTACAGGACTACTTTAATAACAGATTTTTCCATCCAATTATTAGTGCAGTTATCGCAGAGATGGATAGTCTTACTGCTACAAATGGCAGTCTTACCTTACAGGCAATAAGCAAAATAATTTATTTAATTGTTGCTTTTTTGACCAGACATACAACTTTCCCATGCTGGCAAATGTGTGAAGGCTGACTGCCTCAAGTGTGATCACACATAGCGACAGCAATCTCCCAATCGCACCTCCACGCATCAGTTTTTACGGGGGTGATGGACACGAAAGTAAATTGCCTCAAGGGAGCTTGAGTCACAAGCACTTCAATAACCCGCGCACAAATTCCTCTCTTTTATTCTCCGTCCAGCTAAGCCCGATCAATTTGCTTCAATTGAATCTGTTAAACGACACGAAGAGGTTACTCGGGTTACTCGAGAAAGGAATGAATTAGATGAATGAAAGAAAAAATATAAACATGTTGGCTATAAAACAAGATGCACTGCAAAGTTAATCGGCACTGAAGCATGTCATAACACTCAATTCATGATAAACATTATATATTGAATTATTCGTTTAAACTCGCACAGCTGCATATAAAGCAATGCATTTCATGCAACTCCGGTCCCCGAGGGCTCTAGAGCCTGTTGATGCAATGCACATGTGGTTCACAGTACCATCCACATCCACTCGAAAACCACATCTTCAACCAAACAGACACACATTTACCAAGAAAGTGCAACATCTCAGCTGTCGGATCACTTTGAGAACGGTGCCAATTGTTTGAGGTTTATACGAGGCATCTCGATGCCCGACTGTGCATGAGGAGGAAAGGCGTAGATAGTGTTGCGACACAAAGCAGATCATTTTCCGCGCTCCTGCTGTATTTTAACATTTATATTAATTCCATAGGTTAATCGTTTAATAAGTTAATAAAAACGACTTTATGGACACCATAAATTGAAATTGTTCTATTTTTACCCTATCGCACTTCACTCTCCGCCTGTAAATATCAGTTATATTCAATTTATATTTTTGCACGTTTAAGCCCATCGATCATGCAACACGTCTAACTTTATTGTTACATTCAGATATTTTTCAGACATTGCAACTCCGACCGCACATGCAATACCTGCATTTTCCCCCGTCGGTGCCGTTGATCAGTTGTGTAGATAGTTGTTGTCACACAGTTGATAAGGAGGCTGAATAGCGTTCATCAGTCTATGCACACTTTGGATAAAACCACAACTGCACTCAGTAAATACTGTTGATCGCTCCCGTTACTCCCCATATTGTGCACCATTCTGCGTGCTGTATGTTTTGGTTCAGATTGTGTCACTGATGAGGGCGTCGGAACGGTCAAAGTCTCAGCTGCGCTTTCTGGAGTAGTGAAAGAAAGAAGCAGACGCCTCAGCTTCATGTAACCAAAAACATAATCGGTAGCCTTACGTCACATATTGAAGAGTTTGATGAAAACAGCGCGTCACCTTTCCGACCAGCAGATGGCACATTTCCGTACCTTATTCTAAAAAATTCACCATGTGATTTATCGTTCATTTACGTTGTTCTGGCAGAGTCTATCTATTTAAAGATCCTTTGGAAGATGTGTTCTGAACGTGTCTGTTTTCCCGATGACTGTTTAGGCCTTGCATCAGAAAATCCTGAGGACAAAGTGAAATTTGAGTGTGCAAATACAGAACTGATGAAAAATGTACTTGAAGATTTAACTTTTTGTCATGACTTGCTTGCATTGGTTACTTCTGTTTAATGGTTGTTGCACTGTAAAGGTATTAGTCTGAAGGGAGAGAGCGTATGAGAACAGAGTAAAATCAAAAGACACACACACAGTTTTTATATAAAGCTAATTTTAATGACTACATTTTAGTCATTAAAATGTGTGCAACTGATAAATTTTAATGTGCATGAGAAGAAGTTCTCATGCACAAGAACATAATAGTTTACATTCATGGAACAACGTTCTTTTACTCATTTAACAATGCACAATGCTCTTTATATGCACAAGAGCGTAATAGTTTACATTCATGTAACATATCTCCATTTTGCTATTTTTGCACTCTGCACTT
>JAZGTK010013846.1:0-14077 GCA_036877625.1 Ambastaia sidthimunki | reverse complement strand
CATGGTTTGTTTATTGTGTGCAGTCAACTATAAACTAGATCGTCATGACAACCGCAAAATGGCTCTAATGTTTCTTATTTACACCAACCACAGAACCTAAAACATTAATGTTATTCTGATACTGCACTTGCGAGTGCTGTTTTCCTTCTGGAAATGCGACTCTTGTTGTTATATAGGGTTATTCTGTGCCATTGAGGAAATAATATCAGCCACAGAATAATCAAGAGTAAAAAGTGACGCTTTTTTCAAAATCTTCCGTAGGTCTGAATGTTATCCAGCTAGTTGAGAAGTCACCCAGTATTACCAGCTTGAGTTAAAGTACAGGTACGTCAGATCAAGACATTGTCAGGTGACAGTGATGCTAAACATGTTAGAAGCCCAGCAGTCACTCCAGGGCTCTGCTGTCTAACAGTGTGTGACAAGTGAAAAACGAGGGGATGGAATCTGTCTCACCTTCCTCATTCAGTCCATCAGGAGCAGAGGGGCGGGGCTTACTGCTGGCGGCACTAAAAACACCGCAGTGTATTGATCCTTATTAGATTGCAGAGCTGAACTGGGGAGGGGTCCTTCTGCCAGAAAGTGGAGATGATATTTCAGGAAGTCAGACTGTAGAATATCAGACACTAGGAAGAGTCATTTCCAAGATATCTGATTCTTTAAGTCTTTCTAATAGATCTGCCCTTTACATGACATTGCCCATAACTGCCTTTTATTTGTTGACAGGCAATTTGTAGAGCAGGAAACAGGCTCAAAGAGATGCAGGTATTTAGTAGGCTAGTTATTCTCCTGCTGTCCCACAAGAGTATCGTATTGCTCAGAGATCTTTCATTGCTCAGAAGACTTATTTGTGTTTTATTTGAGTTTCAACTGTCTACTAAAATTCTGTATAATAATACAAACAAGTCAAGTTGTTGGTGCACAGTAAGAGATTTCATTTGTAAGCTTTCTTACAGTCTGTTCCATTTGTTAAAAAAATCCATTAGCACAGTATGTTATTTCTAAAATGAAAATATGTAACAGAGACTCAAAGGTTCCGTTTTCTCATTCAGCTACATTTAAAACTATTACCCTCAAAGGTTTTACAAAAGTTTACCTCAGATGGTTAAAGTGATTTCTCTGTGGCAAAACTGGCGATGCGGTATCAGAGTGAAACACATTGTTTTACTTACATTGTCTTTCTGGAATCCCAAAAGGAAGTTCTGTAGGAGAGATTCCCTCTTACAAAAGCACAACTTACTGTCTGCTTCTCCTCAATGAGAGCAAAACTCTTTGATGGTATTGAAGAAGAGGCGGCTGAGCTCCACTGAGGGAAGATTGTGCAGTGTGATCTTCATGTGTTTGAGCTTGTGTTGAGATGCTGGTAGGTCTTACAAATCACAGCATGATACTTTTCAGTGAACAATATAAATAACATCTATATGGAGTTACATGTTTAATGGAGATTATCTGACCAATTGAGATCTGTATTTCTCTGTCATTACAGGGGTAATAGATACGAGGATCCCTCAGAAGATGACGAGATGGAGAGGAAAAAACCTTTATGCCGGTATATGCAGACACTGCTTTTCAGACACACTGAAGGTAAGGTCTTCTTGAGCACTCTTGTCAGTATGCATGTGTTTTTCCACATTCAACATAACTGAAAGTCCTCAAAGCTATGTCTGATGTTCCTGTGATAGAACTAGAACCACATTATTTAGAACATGGATGCTGCAGTCAGGAAATCCAGCTGGTGCTGGTGATGTTCACGTGTGTTTCAGGTTTGCAGTCTGCATCAGGCTGCGGGGGGTCAGTGGGCAGCTTGTGGGCAGCGTGTGGGCATGCGGTCTGAGATCTTTTAGGTAACACAAGTGAGAGGAAGACAGAAGAGAAAGTTGGTATGATTTTGTGATTGGAAAAGAGGGAGTTGAGGTGGGTGTCGGGAAGCATTCACAATGATAATCACTGTATGCCAGTGAAGACTAGCTGTGTTTTCTTGCGTTTAGTTTTCTTTAAGAGTGAAGACGAGCTAGACGCTTTAAAGTGAAGGTAAATACAGAATGTGCTTCCTTAAGCATTTTGCGAATAGAAAACATTTAGTCTGTCAGCATATATCATTTAACACCCGCAGGGAAAGCGAAAGTTCAGCGAAACATGTCATAATCATGGAGGCGTCTATTTTTATAACTCAAATGGTGTATCGCTCTCAAAATGAAAGCCATCCGCATGCCTTTATAGCTGAAATGTAATAAGTTAAAATACAATAAAAGGCACCAGCTGATTGGCAAAACAATTTCAATTTAGTCTGATGAGGAACATTTCCTTTTAAATTGCCATTAGTGTAACAGCATGATTACAAAACAAGGACGCCTGTGGCACAGAGCACAATTTAATACAACTGCATTTGGGTGTCACTTAGTTCAGCACGATTCCAAAATAAAGGTTTTTATTTTAATAGAAGATGTACTTAGTTCATTCCCATTTCTTTATTTCACTTTGAAATTGTCAGTGAATTTTATTTCATCAAATGTGTTCCCAGCAATAAAATATCACATTATGAGTTTGTGCTTTTAAACATGCAACTTTTACAACTGAATTTTTAAATGCCCTCCAGGTAACCTGGAAGGAAAGAGATGCATGGCACAAATCTTGAAGGTTTGTTAAGTTTGAATCTGAAAAACACTTTAACACATTCTGTGTCTAGTGATTAATGTCATCAGAAAGGGCCGTGCTGCAGTAATGAATGCATGTATGTATGCATGTAGATTTGAGTTTGGTGTGTGGCACACACTCTGTAAGATTAGAGTAAAATGATAAAGTGTCTTTTTCTTGATGAAGTTCCATTTCTTTTAAAAAGCTATTCAAATCAGCAAGCTAAAAAGTGCTACACAGCCAGAAACATCTGTGAAACGTTTGGTTGAGCTCCGTGTCCAGTATTGCACCATAAAATGATGATTATTGTTATTAGTAATGTGATCTTGTTTGTAGAAACATGGACGTGATGATTACAGTAAGCCAGTGATAAAAGCGGTTCATTAGCTGAAGATGCTCTTCTAAGAGCTGAAATCGTAAAATGCCATTGTGTGCAACTTTTAATTGTCTGTGTGCAATGTGACATCGTTTTCTGTGTGATTCCACAGCAAGTCCTGTGACTCCTGACTCACGAGCAAAGATGGCTGCCCCCGTATCACTTCCAGGAAACCCTATGCTAGGTTGATAGTGGATGCCACTGAAATGAATGGGGATGTTATGGGAAGGCTCTCCTGTCATGTCTTTGGACATCATGGTGCCAGTTGGAAACCTGCCTCAAACTAGTTTCCTTATCAGGTACCTGCATACACAAAACACAGGCTGTGAAGTCACTGGCTGACTGGACAGCCCATGATTAAGAACCACTGAGCTTGTGTTACTTCCTGCTCATTCCTGCACCGTGATTGGACAGTGAATAGATGCTGCTCATGTTTTTATGATGTTTGCATTTTGTTGTGTAGTTTCAATAAACAGCCCTCTTGAAGTGTGGAGACACTGTGATTAGATTATATTTACATGGTGTGCATGAAATGTTTTATTTTAAAATAGGAAAATAATAATATTTTATTTAACATGAAATGACGTCTCCAGTATAACAGAAAATGACATTTACAATGTCCCCACAAATTTATTCCAGTCCCATGAAATGAAATGAATCCAAAATTTAATTGAACTAACTGCATTAACTTTGCTAATTATGTTGCTGCATTTTAATGACCTTCAACATAAAACAGTTTGGAGGATAAATGAGGAAAATACACAGCTGTTTGTAAGTTTAATTGCATTTATCAGTTTGATCTGTAGTGATTTGGGTTAATTTGGTCCAAATACAAAACAAGGTTTTGAATAGACTCATTTGAGAGACGTGTCAGTCACTCACTCACACACACACACACACACACACACAGATACGATGTTGTTAATTATGGAAATACTAATATTACCTCTCCTCTGACATTCAATCGTCCTGAATCTTCCTACTTCCTCCGTGTTTGAAGCAGGCGGGGACCGGAATCTAAAAATAAAACTTGTTGAGGTGGTAAAGGACGCTGATGGCAGCCGAGGGCCTGTAATTAAGTTTCTAGCACTTTCATTTTCTATGCAATGAGTGAAGGAGTGTTTATTAAAACAAACACGGGCTCTTAGTTAGTAATTACAAAAAAGACTGAATTTATTTATGCATGAATCTACTTATGGAACTCTCACTTTTCTCCCACTCTGTTTTGGGATGGAAACTTTAGAAATACGAGAATCCGTGTGGAAGCCGACTGTTATTACTTCAGCTAGTTCAGACTTTCAATTCTGATTGGTGTAAGAAAACAATAAAGGCACACCTGCGATGCTGGTGCTATGCTGGTTAATAAACATTTAATACATATTTTCAGTCATGTACTGTTTATCATTTATTTGGTTTTGGACTTTTCTCCTTTGTCAACAGTCAAACTCAAACCGCTTAAATCACTTTAGTATAACTTACTCTTGTAAATTCTAACATAGAAAACAGGATGTTAAACCCAGACAGCATGGAATGATTAGAGTTTTTTAGGGATTTCTGAAACCACTATTGCTTTTAAAAGAGATGCACTTAAGTTTGTTTAATTAAAATGAGCTAATGCAGCAACATCTAGCGACAATTACAATATTACTGTGTGCAATCCACTTACATTTGAGACGTTTACTTAATCCTTCTGTGATGCAACCAGGAACGAGGATGTTTTGCATGGGGCTGGGTAGCATGTTGAAATAAATGTTAAGTAAATGTTAAAATTAAGTGTTATTGTATGTGTTTTGTGTTTTTATTTAGATTGAGAGATCATTATATTATTAAGTGAGTAATTATTGCCTTTATTCCAGTTTTAAGCAGTTTTCTGTGCACAAAACATGCTCAGGTCCCCAGACAGTAGAAAAGCACCTCCTTCTAATATGACACTTATTTTTAAAATGGCACCACCACCGTCATTGTCTCTTTCCAGTAATTCCTGCTGCTATGGTAACTGCAATGTTGAGAACAATTACGCTTCTGTTTTGACACAGAGAGCAGGTCTGTGTCAAAAAACAGACGCTCGTATCAAACGCAGACCCGAGAAAGTTCACCGCAAATGAAGATGTCACAGAAGGTGCTGCTTGGACTGGGCTTTGTTCTTCACTTGCTCTGAACACGCCTCTTTTCTTGCTGGCTGGTGAATATTATCTGAATGTATCAGATTTCCTTCAGAAGAGCAGTGATGTCACTGTGAGGTCATCACAGTCAGCCTGCTGCAGGTTTATGTAAGAGTGTAAAGTCATTGTGTTTGTGTTGGTGAGTGGGATGTAGTACAGCAGATAATAACGGGTAATTGTGTGCCGTGAGCTGGCTGTTGAAAAGGACGCATCGTAACCAGCTACTGTATATTCAGCCTGTCCGTCCTCAGTGGCGAGTATTTGGTAAACACAAACGTTCAGTGAGAAAATCTGAGACCAAAGCTTGTGATTATGTCAGTGCAGCTGCCACAATTTCTTTATCATATTTTATGCAAAGCATTTTTATTATGACATCACTCGTGTTCATTTAAAAGATGTTTTTTATTATTGCATTTAACAGTCCCCGCCCACTTTTTAGACATTTTTTATATATTTCCCAAAAGCAATATTATAAAATTCTGATTCCTGAAAAGGTTGTAAGACATGAATCTTGAGGTTACGATTAGCTTGAGGAGACTGACAACAATCGACTGTCATCAACAATCAATGAAATACATTAATGACATGAGCAAATAAAAAAGTTGTTGTTGGCAGGTGTAGAAATGATATTTTTAGGTTGGGAGAGTGGCACTCGCTGCTCTTTTGTGTGTTTTCTTGTTTTCTCTGTAGGATTGTGGGAAGTTTAGGAGGAGTATTTAATTTACTTTTTTTAAATGATACTGAAATAACTGATGAATTCAACAAAAGCACATCATGAATTTACAGCCTCGTAGCTCATGGAAGGTAAATGAATGGGATTTTTATTCTGGAACCTGACTGTTGTGCTTAATTGCATCTGTATTTTAATTCAGATGAAAGTTTTAGTGAAATATAACTTAATCGTACTTCAAATTAAAGTTACAGTACTGATTGGAAACTAACTTTGTCAGCATTCTTTTAATCTTCTCATTTTGTGTTCTGATGAAGATAAAGTGTCATATGAGATCATGGCAACATGATGGTGAGTAAATGAAGACAGTCTTAATTTATAGGTGAACAGATCGTTTAATATCCCTTCCACAGTTCAGAAAGTCATCTAAATATTATTTAATGAAATAATGACTGTCATTTTCATATCAGTAGTTGATATACTTCCTGGATGGAATGTGAGTGCTTTGCTATTAAATCATGAATTTGTAAGTTGTAGACATGTAGTCCAGGGTTGCCTGTTCATTCTGATAAGAAACTGCCTCCTGTATGAGTATTCATTGCATGCGTTCTGTCCCTTTTCAAGTCATTGTTTCTTGTAATATAGTCATGGGAAATCACAGCAGACTGTTTTTAAAAGAGTTTTTACTTTTCAATTCAAACTCAGTTGATTTATACTGTGGGCTTTTCCCTCACTGATTCCAGGCAATGACTTCTCTGAACTCAATTTTCTGTCCCGCTTCTTAACTGAAGTTTTTCATTGATTCTGAACAAATACCTCATTCTGTTCATTTTCTAAAATGTTCCAAATTAACTGATGAGTATTTTATAGTGTCTGTAGGGCTGCCAGGCCCACTTGTTTGGTCAAGAGAATTTGCATTAATTCCGGTCTGCAGCCTAATGAAAGAAAAGAGGTTATTTGTGACAGCACATTTGTGAAAGCTTTGCTGCCACTGGGCCATGAACCGAAATCACTGTTAAAACCTTTTACTAAAGAATGAAATGCCAATTACTTTACGTTTCAAATGAATTGATGCTTGAGCACAAAACATTTACCAATTCACACAGGATTGATGCATTTTCATCCTTTTTATTCCAGGAACAAAAGCTGCATTTAAACAGCACTGTTACCACAAATAACACACACACCATGCATAAATATTACATCTGAAATTGATTTAGCTCCATCCTATGAGATTCTTAGTTGAGTTAACCTGCTGTAAAGTTTAATCATGTTTATTAATATTCAAAGCTGCATGCTAAAAAACTAAATACATATTCCAGCAGCTATACCACATTTTAGCCCAGAAAGCTTTTGGTTCTGTAATTACAGGTTATTAAATTTCATAGGTAGAAAAGCCTCCAATCTGTGCATAATAATAGAAAATCTCAAAGAAGTCTAGCAGCAGATGAGAAAGACTTTGATCATATTATTTGCTTTCCTCTCATATGGACACACGGTGTTTTATCATTATTACTACAATCATGTAAATGGAGGAGCACAGGGCAGCTCTTGTGTAAGAGGCCGCAGGTGGACGTTCAGTGATGAGAGACCAGATGGACGAGTTTCACACCTTTGACTCACTTATTGTGAACAGAAATAAATAAATAAGCAGAAAAGTCCTCTGAGCTCAACTTGGCAGCGTTCAGGGCTGTTACGACCACACTGTGTTTTTTCAGTCTTGAGGTTTGGAGAGGAAGTCGAGGGAGAGGTCAAAGACAGAAAATGCCCCTTCATGTAGGTGGTTGGCAACTTGATATATGTGGCCTCACACGACTTCTGCCTTGTGTGTGTGTGTGTGTGTGTGTTTTCTCTGCACTGAACCTGCAGCAAGCTGTGTCTCTGCTGGAAGAAATGCAGCAGAAATGTTTCTTTTAATGATTTCTATTGTTATGACACTTTCTTCTACCTTGTAACTCACATTTACATAAAAATCAAAATATCTAATGTACATTTGGCAGCACCTTTTCACCTCATATATACACACACACACACACACACACACACACACATATATACAGTGTATACATATACATACATATAGTACATACATAAGCATTACACATTAAGCATTTTAGTGTGACAAACTGATATATATATATATATATATATATATATATATATATATATATAAAATGTAAGCATATATTATTGGCCCATGTAAATGAAGCTATAGTAATGATCAGAGGAATTAAAATCCTGCAGTAAGCTCCCAGGGTTCATATGCACTTCAGCCACCAAAGGTGAATCTAAAAGCCCAGCGTGACATTTGAATCCAGCAGAAGTCAACGATACTTCATAAGACCTTCACTGTCCTATAACCAAAGACACTGAATAACAGCACGTCAATACAGCTGAGGAAAGGTTATAGTGTCAAACGTGCATCTTAATGAAAGAAAGATGAGGAGTAATTGAGGAGGAGGTCTCTGTGTCCATCTCTCTCTTCCGTCTGTGTGTGGAGCTCTGGGGGTCCGGGTGGTTTTAGACTGTCCCCAGACTCTGTCATATAAGATCATGATGCGTGAGGATGGGGCCTGGAGACGTTCTCTCAGTCACAGCTGTCTGGGCAGCTATCAGTGATGGCAGTCGTCAAAATGAGAAGCTCTCAGTTTTCATGCCTTTTATACAGCAGAGTTCAGGATGTCCCGTCCTCCAACCAGTAAAACAACTGCACTGCTTCTGTGATTCAGCTCAAAGTCCTGCATCTGTTAGATCAGATGCTATCATCAGTGCTACGCCAGACGCATTTACATGTTTCAAAAACAGCGTCTTATAATCAGCTAAAATCTACGCTACTGACATAATAGTCATAAAAGTTTTTTCTTTAGTAATTTGATTGATGAGTAACACTGGTCATGTACAGATGTGTGCTTGGGTGGGCAAACAAACATTTGGGTGGGCAATATTGCACAAACACCCATACAGGTGAATCAGCCAGACACCCCTCCATTCTGTTCCACTCTTTTGTTCACTCTTGCTGTTTTTGGATGCAAGGACATGCCCTGTGAGAGAGACCCCTTACAGGCCCCTGAGGATCTTCCCCAATGGAAATCAAGTGTCTGCCAGGCTTCCTACAATGTAAAATAATTTTATTTAGAAAGTTTCCTAGAATGAGGGTCACTTTAATAGCCCTGTTTCCTTAGCTCTGTGGAATGAAGGGTTTGAGGGCTTTCTTCTTCTGTTGACAGTGTTTGTAATATTGTTGTGGCCTGCAACAGTTGCTAAGGATCAAGACAAATGAAATAAAAACTAATTGCTATATGATTACAGGGCCCTTCATTGTTTTCTTATGTGGCCACACATTATGCATCTGGGTTTTCTCATAACTGCACCAGCTCCCAGGTTTAATATCACGCGTCCTTGGAAACTGCTCTCAGATCAGTTTCAGTTACATGCCACTAATCCACCAACCCAGCCACCACGTGTTCAGGTCTTGACAGGAAGCATCATGCCTGGCTTCCTGTCTTCTCGCCAGCACCTGAGCTCACAGCTTGGATGATGGATGAGCAGAACACAGATATCAGGATTGTCATCTATTGATGGCTTTTAAAGTGCCAGAGGGGGAAGTCAGGCTTGTAGGCGTCACCTCCACCCCAGCAGGAGGGAACCATCCAGTCCTGATTTCAGCGGACATCCATCTTCTCCCTCACGCCTCGTGCGCCCTCATCACAGGAGTAATGAGACGAGACTTTGGGAATCTTAATGCGTCTCTGATCTCCAACACCTCTTTTACAAGAAAACATTCTCCAGACCCACTTTAGTGCTTCCAGGTATTCTTGCTCTTGCTCATGGTAATTTGAAGAGAAGTCAAACAGATTAATTGTCATGATAGATGCATCAGTCAAAGCTCACATGCAACCTTTTAGCCGCAGTCTGTTCAAAAGGCCAGAATTAGTGTCACGCCTTTACTGTACGCTGGGTAGACTGAAGGTAGAAGAGTATTTTTTTCTGGGGTTTCCTCTTCTCTCAGAATAAAATAAGGGTAAAAACACACGCAGGCTGTTATATACTATACAAGGTGATTTAATTCACATAGTATTTTTCATCACCCTTCTGGTTTTGCTTTTTAGAAACACAGGGGTGACTGTATTGCAGCAAGTGTTTGGAACAGTCTGTGATTTACTGATGAAGATTTACTATTGTATGTGTAGTACAGTATATACAAGGCAATCTAAAGGAAACCTCATTCTAAAAGATACTGTGCTTTTAACCTGACATACTGCATCTGTCACAAGACAAGCAAGAGGCAATTTAACATTACTGCAGAGAAGAAAAGATTATATTTGAATATGATTTTAATTTTGGCCTGTTAATCACACAAAGCTACAATATGAAATATCAAATATGAATCATACAGTATGGAACACTATTATATATAAATTATGTGATATTTAAAAAAAGGTATTTAGTTTCACTGTATGGAAACAAACATCTTATAATTTGTGGAAAAAACAATATTCTTCTAGTTTTTGATAGACTTGTTAAGGATGAAAAAATGATGACCTAATTAATTAAGTGATTTAACCCTAAAAGTTGAGTAACCGTGAGTAAATATTTTAATGCTTGTGAATGAGTTGAATACTGTACAAAACTAATACTTTCTTATGAGAGTGTGTTCTCCAACCTACATGTAAAAGTATCTACGATAAATTCCCAGATTATGAATGTTAGTATCATCTTCAACCTTAAAATAAAATTCTCTGTGTATGAAAATGAAAACCTGGCCTGAGTTTTGCACTTTCCCTTTGCCAGTTACACTCACAGAACCCATATCTATATTTCTGCTCACCTAAGCACTTAATATTTTGTACCTTTAATTTAAGAAAATTGTTTCAACGGCCCTTAGTGCAAAAATAATTCTCTTCACTTGACTGTAGTTTGAAGCAGTGAGGGTTAACCAGTAAAATGCCTTTCACAGTTTAGTGTCGACCTTGAGGCATTTCTACTCCAGAATCCATCCATCTCCATCAAACCCCACCATCATGTCAAAGTGTTTTGCCTGGGAGAGCCATTAAAGTATTTAATCCCAAGGTGATAGAATGAAACCAGAGTCATTACAGAATGTTTATGACCTTTGTGGAGCCCGTTCATAAGAGATTTAATAAATTCAATAAGGAGTTGTACTCATAAACAATTACTATTTAGCATTTATTAGACCATAAAGTGTTTATGGTGTAATATATACAGCATCTGTTTCAATTCAATGCGGTTATTTGTTTATGAGTGTGTTTGTAAAAATTTACTCAACACAAAACAAAAATGTAACAAAACAAATTATTAAGTAACATTAATAAAAACGTGAAAATAAATTGAATTAGGACATCAAGCTTTTAAAGGAAGTAAGATGCAGTTATGATGCAGGTGTTTACTGGAGATCTGAGAGTTATGCAGATGTCTTGCACTTTGTTGAAATGAATTAGTGAGGCAGTTTGCTGGTGTAATTGCTGTGTAGCAGCTGTTCACACAGATATCACTGAAGCTGAATGAGGAATCACGTGACTGTGCAGCTCCGGATCACAGAAGCTGACCAATCGCGACACTCTATCACAAACACTCTCTGTCAACCTCTTATTAAATATTAAGTTATATAATTATGAAATAATAATAAAGTCACTGAAGTATACTGGAGTTACGTAACGGTGCTTGCACGTGCGGAACGTAGTTTAAAGCCCCGAGTTTCCCCGCAGGACGCGAGCATATGTTTCATGTGTTCATACTGTATGTTGATGTTGTGGACACGTGTTAGAGGACACAGAGCTGCGGGTGAGTGACCCACATCTGTGTTTTATACTGAGCGCTTCACACATGCAGACTGCTGTCACCTGCGTGCATTGTGTAAAGCCTTATTCCCCAGCACTCACAGTACGCCCGTATATTACTGTAAACGTTACAAACCTTACAAATATCGCTATGAAATATGAATCTGACAGCAGGCGAGCGCGTTTAATACCGCAGAGTTCAGTGCGCGACTGCTGTCACGCGCATGCGCGTCAAATAGAGGCAGCGGGTGAGACGTTTAATTAAAACACGTGTTTCTGCGTCCAGGAAAAGCTCAGACCTCTTTCTTCAGCTACAGCAGCAGCATCAGCTGTTCACTGCTGCAGAAATATCGACAGAATGTGTTATTTCACTGTTTGTTTGTTAAACTCACCTTTTCATAGTTTTTATAGCATCTTTATAGTGTTTTTACAGCTGAGGACGTCCCCAAATGAAGGTTTTGCCATGTTTTGCTCAGATGATATATGGATGGATGGATGGATGGATTTAATTTTGTGATAAAATACATAAACGAAAGCATTTGCAATATACAGTACAGTATTAGCAGAATGGCATTTTTGTAATGAAATTGTACCACAGCTTGAAGTATTCATGATTCACAGCTGCTGGTGTTGGTTACCTGCTCTGGGCTGTTATGTAGCAATCACATGATCTCTGTATGTAATTAAACAGCTTTAAGTCATTATGAAATACACACACTTTACACGGAAGCGAGTGTGATGTATGCAAATGTGTGTTTAATGTGAGTAATGAGCATGTGAAACAGCCTAACAGCACAAGCTCTGTACTATAGAGACTATAGCTTTAATATATTCCCTATTTTCCTCTGAATCTACACATGGTGGTAATGCAAATGCACAGACTCGGCTCCTCCGGCCATAAACAGTATTTACACTGGAACACGTTCCCAGAATGGGATCTGTGTGCAGACATATTGCAGCCTGTGTGTTGTGTTACTGGTCGCTGACATTATCTGTTATTTCCTTGACATTTTACAACATGAGGTACATAGAACATTTTCTTCATCAAGTAGCACCATATGTTAAAAAATGTCAAATTGGCTCATAAAGAAACTGTAAATTGATGGAAGTCAACTGAAACTGTTTGCTCCTTTAGTGGAGAGTTTCGTTTATGTGGTTTAGTATATTTCAATGTGATGTGTAGTGTAAGGTTCTTGTGACTGTCAGTTTAGTAATAATTTCTCATATTTAGTGTCTATCCAATCGCACAAATGATAGCGTTCAGTTTGCATACAAATACAAATCAGATGTATTATATAGTATTTACATAATGCACCATGGTCCTGTACTGTCCTAAAAATAACCTCAGTGCTAATGACCGAACACATTTGTTGAGAGATGTTCCACCGCATTGGTCATGTGATGTCACATCCTGTCCGCGTAAGCTAACATTAAAGTGCAGCAGAAGTAAAACTAGCAAAGCAGCTGAGAGTGACAGAGAGGGTGGGGGGTGCATTTACTGTGCTGGATTGCTGGGTTTGAATGGTGATGTATATCAGACACTGACATAGTGTATTAATCTGGAGGGGTGCGGCTGCCAGTGTAGGGCATTTCTCTTCTCATTGATATGTTTACTGCAGCTCAGTAATCAGTCGCAGAGAGCACTCAGCCTGCAGATTGGCTGCCACTGACTAAATGGCAATGGACCATAATTACAAAATCTGATGGAGAAATTCCATACTCTCAAGAGCCAGCTGTGTGTACTGTACGTGCTCGGGAAGGGTGATGTTTTTAAACAGTCTGTAGCTGTGTTTTATCTATTTTCCTCCTAATGCATGTGATAAGGCTGCTACCAGGAGAGCTGTATGTCATATTCTGCTTATCTGTTGTGTGGCAAGAGGGAAACCGCACACACACTTCCTGCATTATCTGGAGCGGTTAGAAAAATGCTTTGTTTTTGGTGGAATAGGATAAAATGTGTTAAATGGAGCTGAGAGTTTCACACTTTTATTACATTATCAGATTTTATTGCATTGTCAGAACTTGTCATGCTAGGACATAGTTCATATATTGCATAGTGTATATGTTGAATGGCCCTTTGGTTTCAGAATTCTGCAGTCAGAGATTTTATGCAACTCTGCTCTCAATGTAGCTCCGCCCCCAGTGAAATCTCATTTGTCCAAATTCCACTGTCCGTTCTGATTGGCTGGGATTGTGTCATGTTCATTGAGTAAAAGATCCTCATCCTCCTGTCCAATATTTTAGTCTTGAAACTAGGCTCTTCACTTTGTCTAGTTAAATGCACTTATGCTCACAGTTCATTATTCATCAGAAATGAACTTCTTGGATATCCATCATGCATATTGCAATAAAGTTTATGGAATGACCTTTAGGTGCACGTGCAGATGAAGGTACTTCTATCATGCATATTAAATACCTTTATTCAGGGTAGACGTTTGTG
>JAZGTK010013845.1:0-14077 GCA_036877625.1 Ambastaia sidthimunki | reverse complement strand
GTGAGGTTTTATGAATAGAAATAGGTTTTTCTGGAAAAAATAGTGCAGTATTTATTATACCTCAGGTTACAAGTTGCAGTTGTGAAGAAGCACACTTTATTTTAGAAACGTGTGGAACTGGGGTGGCAACACAGGTGTCAAAAATGCAAAGTGTAAGTGCATACAATCTATCCCAGCCTCCTGTTCATAGATGAAATATGTTTCTCAGCACTATACGTGAGTGGTTGTTATTTTTGAAACATTCAACCATGTTGTTGTCAGTGTTGTCATGATTGGAGATGTATGGGGGGTTTTCACACACACTTTCGTAGAACGTACACATGCATATCATACATTTTTCATTATTGACAGCAGTTCATGACATCAATTAAATGTCAGTTTATATAATATACATAATTCATTACACAATTTTCATGTGGAAACACACTATCTTTATCTTTATCTTTGAAAAACATGACATAAAATCTCATAACTGTGTCAACATCTATAAAGATTTTTTGACAACATGTTTTTCACATGTTCAAGGGGTCATACATTCGTATTAAGGATGAAATACATGAGTAGTGTGTAATTAAATTTTAATTAGCGCTTAACCATTTTTATCCATGACAGTCGTTCACATATGGTGTATTCATATGCACATATGGTGATTTTTTTTTCTGCTAATGTCTTTATTTTAAATGAAACACTGTTGTTTATGTTCATCAAATTCATAAAAAACTAATTTTGTAGCACAGCTACATTTTATGTGTATAAAATAGGAGGTAGCTGTCAATAAATTGATGGATAACTTGATTTTACATTAGATGTACATTAGAAATAATTCTGCATTCTCTGTATTAAATGTTTTCCAGGTCGCTCTGGAAGATAAGTGTGTATGCCTGTATGTATACTGCATATACCTTTTTGGTTCAATCTTTTTTTGTTATTTTAGTTCAATATAAATTGTATTCATTTACAATATAAACCTTATTAGCTGGACACATTGGTGTTGTTTAGGTGATGTAGAAATGCCTAAACGTGGATTTATGATGGTCAGTCATGATCAATATTAGTTTTAACGGTTGCTAAGCCATGCACAGCATAAATCAGTCACAGTACATTTGTAAAGTTAAATGCTCATACAAAGATGAAAATTATGCCACTGTTTGCTCACCCTCAAGCAGTTCTAAACCTGTATGACTTTATTTCTTCTATTAAACACAAAAGACAGAATGTTAGGGATTGACAGCTCCTCATTCACTTTTATTAAATCTTCCATACAATGATTGTGAATGGGGACTGTGGCTGAAAAAATGACAGAGTTTTCATTTTTGGTAAACTGTGCCTTTTATGAGGATACATTACATGTTGTAAAGATGTCAAGTTCAGACAGGAGAAGAAAGAAATTATTCTCATGGAAAGGACCAATGAAGTGTTTTAAAACCATTAATACAGGACAATAAATATTGCCAGAAATGTACAGTTCACTTGAAAGTTAGTAACAGATTTTATATATTTGCCTGTGCAGTATAATTGGATTGTGTTTTGGTTTTCTGCTTATTAGCAATATCTGTATTTATAGCCTGACAAAAAAAGCAGGATTGGTATTTGTTGAATATTCAAGTAAAGAGCTGGGCTAATTCCCTCACCTTAAGTATTAAACCTCTACAATTAATTGCTCCATTCAAACTTATTTTTTATAGACCTAAACCAAGGGGTCAAAGTTCAGCTGATTAGCGTGACCTAATTACTAATTTACCTCAACCATATCCCTGTTTGCCCTTGTCAGTAAATTTGCATTGATTATAGAAAATCAAAAATTAATCCTTAGTTGAAGTTTATTTTTAGTTCCAGGGGGGGTTATCAGCTATTCTGATTCTAGAGATTAAAGATGCCTCAGTAGAGCATCACCATGCGTCCGTGTGTATCAGCCTTTCGTTCAATTAGCAAATCCCTCTTTCCCATGGCTGATGCTTTAGGCATAAGCTAAAAGCCTTTTATACTTCTTTCTTTAAAGTCTCTCATGCATGCGCTCAAGTGTTTTAACAGTAAATTGACGGGGCCCATTGTGAGGACCCTTGAGCTTATATGAATGTGAATAACAGCAAAGGTCAGACCTGCCATTATACGAAATTATAAACATTTTGTCAGCGTGTCACTGGGGCCTTCAGCTTGGCAGAAAAAGAATAAGAAAGAGCAAGTTAAAGAGAGATTCTATACTATGTTTGGACAATGTATTGGATGTATACATTATATTGTATACCTAACAATGTATTGAAGGTATGCATTATATTAATTTGTTTTTTGGGAACCAAACACATGATATTGGCAATGCTAGCACCTTAGCATGCTGCAAGAGAAGTTGAGTTTTGTGATTTTGTTTACTTTGCAAGAGGTCCTGGTTCAAATTCTGACCTACAAGGCAAAGGAAACTTTATGCTTACAGAGTTTTAGAGAAAAACTTTGATGCTGGAAAACTTATGAACTTAATTATATGTTAAAAAGATACATTTCTTAGGTATATTATTGTTATTTAGATTACATTGCAGTATTGATTGAACTATATTTACCATCAACATTTCTGTTATCCACCATCATTTATTGTTTCACTGTGGTTAGTGCAATGCATTCTGGGATGGCTAGACCACAAAATATTCATGTTACTGCTTTATTTGCCCCCCCAAAATAAATTCTCTAGAAGGCAGCATAATTATATTTTCAACCTTTTGGAACAGCCTTCATGTCAGTAAACTTCCTATGATGCCCTACAATGCTGTCTAGATAGGCAGCTCACTAGGTTTTGGAACAGAGCTACTCTTGTAACTGTTGTAAGTGTTGTAATACAAAATTGGGAGGATATGTCTGCAAGCAGAAGTATCTTTCGATCATCCACAGTATTGAAAAGTGGCCTTTTCTCCCTTTGTAATTTAGGACTTCCCATTTGCTCCTGTCACAGTAAACCAGTCTTGTTTGATAATTAATTTCCAATGATATTACAATACAGCTGAATTGTTTAGCGCTGCGAGAATTTCAATGTTATGTAAGTTACAGAGTGTTGAATTATGATGGCGCAGCACATGGTTGGAGCAGGATAATGATATTTTAGGTTGATGATAAAGGAAATTCATTGGACTTAATGGGCTTTTTAGTTCATTGGCAGCTTCACAAAGCAATAATAGTAATGATATATGCTCTATCCAAATGGGAAAATTAGCCAGTCAATTGAAATTCTACCATCAAGAACAGCTCTCAGTGAGTCAAAACTGGTGTCCTTTTACTGTATTATTTACATTTGCTACAATAAAAACATAAAAGGCCTCAAAAAGGCCTTGATAGTCTAAAGACGAAGATACTGTTTATTGCATTATTTATGCATAACGATCTCCTTTTTGTAGCATTTAATAACACTCAGAAACCGTGATACCCTCAAAGCTCTGTGGGTCACTGGAGAAAATAAAAGTCCAGCATTAAAAGCTTGAGATCTGTTATGCTTTTGTGAAAGCGAGGACGTCCATTTCTGCTACCTTCTGTCAAATCTCAGCTGCATTATTTCACATCTAATGTGTGTTTGAATGTACAGAGCTTTAAAACCTGACCTGTCTCTGCACGTCATATATGTAAAATCACATTTTTTAGTGCAATTAACCTCGCTGAGCTGAGATCATACCACACATTTTTGTGAAAGAAATAAAGCTGGTGCTAACAGTTTGAATTATGCCATACAGACCTTGTGCAAATGTAAATTCATGGCTTTGAATGATTTGTGTTTAAAACACGCTGATCTACTTTCAACCCTGACTTAATTTCACTACAGGGTTGTTTCGTATTTCTGCTGCTTGCCGTTCAGGTATTTAACCCTCATGGTGGCACTTTCTGAAAGGAGATGTTTTTGAATTCTGGAAGTGAATGGAGTTCAGCATTCTTGGGCTACAGGAAGACAATCAAAGAAAACCTCAGTTTGTTCCAATTGGCGGAAAAGTATGAAAATAGATCTTTGCTTGCTTCTGCTAAGCAGGGATGTCAGAATCCCAGTTTGGATTCAGATCAATTAATTTGATTGATGTTGGTATTTTGCTTCTCTCTCTCTCTTTCTCTCTCTCTCTCTCTCTCAGTGGTGGCTCAGTGGAATTGCAGAGATTGTCAAGGTCATTGGCTTATCACTGTCAACCAAATACCTTTCTGTTGGAAAGCTCTCATTTTTTACAGCCTACAGCATCTGATTCATTCAAGCTTTGCAGTATATTTTTATACCTCCATCATGTATGTCTTAGTATTTAGGATGATATGGATTACAATATTACCAATAAATGCCATTTATCCCTCATTGCCAGGTGATATGAAGTTATCTTCTAAAATTATTGCATGAGTGTAAGAATGTTTCTCATTTTTGAATCAGTTTTCATCCCATTAGTCATTTGTAATGTTCTTTTGCCAAAAACCAGTTCCTCAGTGACATCATCTTCCAGAAAGTGACATCATTTTTTGGTGGCAAAACCACAGCACAAACATCAGTAAGTATTAGCCATGGATTGTATTAATTCTGTGGTGTTTTGTGGCATTAGATCCTGTGATCTGATAGATCCTGTCATCCTGTTTGATAAAATTACATTAATTGCCAAAGTTTTGGTTTCATTTTCAGCCAGGAATTTTTATTTCGATGCATCACTTCTAATTTCTAGTCATTTCCATCACCTGTGTCATGCTGAGACGAGAGATGAAGAAAAAATGTACTCAATGACATTTACTTACAGTTGTCAATGAACTAATGTTATTGATCACCTGTCTGCTCACTGACATTCAGTGAAAGAGAAAGTGTATGTAGGGTGAGGAGGGGGGTGCAGTAGTCTAGTCTGATTGCACTTGCATTTGTAGTTAGTTTTAAAAATAGTGGAATTTTGAAATACATATATATGACAAAATGTCAGATTTCTGTATGGTTAGAAACTGGGTGTTGATTATTTTAACATTTTGAGCATGCAAAAGCTTTCATTTGAGAAACAAGATAATATATTATTGGTTTAAACATAGATATAGTCACACTGGCTGTATATGACTGTTGTTCTGAGGAGACTTGGGTAGATCACTTCCAGTTATGTACCATTTACAACAGCATGAACCATTTACATATACTTTGAAACACAGATGCCAGATGCTTTTATCTAATACAATCTGCAATGCATTTAAGATTTTATTACATTTTATCAGTATCCTAGAAATCAAATCCATGACTCTAGCAGTTTTTAGAGCTACAGGAACACGAACAAAGTCAAGACTTACAAATTAAATCATTACGTTGCAATCCATTGTTATTGTTGTAGAAGGTTTTACTGTAAACCCATTCTCAGCGGTTGCCCACCAAAAAGCGCTGTGCTTTTAGCAAAGCCCAGGTAGACCCAAATAAATCAATAACACTGTATTTTTTTGTATTTTGTGAAAATACATTCTTTACAAATCTCAAACCTGCTGTGATTCACACGGTCGATATTCACATAATATCCATGTACGACTGAACTGTTGATGTTTATTAGCGGTTCTTCCTTGACTTATTGTACCTGTGCTTGTGTCCAATTCACATCTTTATGAGCTGAATCGCTGAATCATATATTTCTTGTTTTTTTTCCCCATAGTTGGCTGGTCAGGGTTTATCTGCAGACCTAGAGGTGTGCTAATACTTTACTTCTCTGTGTGAACACTTGTCACCTGGAGGCTAATAAAATGCTTAGAAAGAGCCCATACCTGCTTACTTGCAGGTGGGCTTTTTGCCTTTGACCAATGAGCAATCACCTAGCAATCCTCTAGCCACTACCCACAGCACCGTAACTGCATAGCGATGCCCTGGCAACCGTCCGCAGCATCCTAGCATCCTAATTTTTGAATGAAAAATTATATACACCCCTGCAAAAAAGATCAATAGTTTTTGGTCCGTATTCATTGTAGAGAATGACAAGCCAAGTTTAAATGGATATTCCTGTTAAAAGTTTATTTTGTGAGCTTTTAGGAGTGTGTTGGCATATAGATGGTCTCAAAGTTAAAAGACAAGGATTAAAAGCCACAAAACCAATTTTGTTTTAATGGGGTGTTTAAAAGTTGTAGTTCTTTGGGAATGGGGAAGTTTTTATGGATATTTCAGTCTACACCTTTAGGCTCTAACATTTATCATTAACATTAAAGTCATTTTAGATGTTAATAGAATGATCTCTTGATGTCACCTGTGTTGTTTAGGCTACATCCATAATCAGCTAGTTTCTGTGAGGGTTAGTTTTAGGGTGAGGGTTAGGGGAAAGAATATACAGTTTGTACAGTATAAAAATCATTATGTCTATGGAGAGTCCTCATAAACTGCATATGCCAACGTGTGTGTGCGTGTGTGTGCGTGTGTGTGCGTGTCTATGCGTGTGTGTGTGTGCTAATGCTGTAATAATGGTCACACTGTTATTATGTTGCAGAAGTGGTTGCTGGAGAGAAGCTTTGCTGTAATGGAAGGATGGCCAGACATCTCTTTTATTATTATTATTATTATCTGTTTTCTGTTCTATTCTCAATCCCTCCCATTCTCACTTTGTCATTGAACTTTCATGTCAGCCATCTGTATCTCTCTCTTTCTTCATAAATCAATCTCTCATTATTTGCTTTCTCTCTCTCTCTTGCCCTCCATCTCACATTCGAACAATGAAGACAAACAGAAACATGCAGGTCATATTTCACCCTGCAATTATAGACAAAAGTTACATAATATTATATGAAGGAAATGACTCTTATTTTTGAGACCATGAAGTTTGTTTGCATTGTGACAACGATAATGAAAAACTGTCATCATTACATTCTGAGTTTCATGCTAAAGAAAGTCAATTTGTGACGCGTGGGTGAGTAAATGATGACAGAATTGTCATTTTTGGGTGAACTTTTCTTTAAAAAAGATGAAGCTTAATTAAACGGAGCACTTCAGCAATTACACTTATGTCACATTTTGTCAATGTGAGAAAACTTTTTTCAGCTGTGAAAATAAACTCTGAAACCTTTCTTTACTCGTCTTAAAATAGAAGAGATTCTTCCGTGCCTGATAGCTGTGAGACAGACTTCCTGAAAGGTGTCTAAAATATGTTCTCACCCTCTCTCTATTTCTCTCTCGCTCTCTGTTGAAGTTCAGGAGACATCCAGCGAAGAACCATATTGGCTGATAATGTTTTTATTTCCAGCTTCATTTACATTTATGCATTTGGCAGACGCTTTAATTCAAAGCGATTTACAGTGCATTCCAGCGATACATTTTATCAGTGTTCTCTGGGAATCAAACCCAAAACCTTTGCGCTGCTAACACAGTGCTCTACCAGTTGAGCCACAGGGATATCTTGTAGTCTGTAGTGATGTCACAGATTGTTGATATATATATATTGTACTACATTGTTGCCACAATATAGTCAGTGATGCACTGTAATAAACTTTAGAGGTTAGAACTAGCTGTTTTAGCAGTTTTAGACCTAAACTAGCTTTGAAGGGTTAGTAGATTGTCCAATAGTTAGTAGGTTGTCCAATTATAAACTAAATGAACATGCTCATTATCTATTTACTAAAGAAACATGTCTTTTAAAAAAATCAAATGAAGTGTGTTCATTTTTTGATATGGTAAAATATTTAATAATATTTAATCTGCAGAGACTTTGTAAGCTTTGGTTGATTGCATCAAACTGTAAATTGTGCTCCTGTGGCGCTATCAAAACATTTCTCTGTATGTGTTAAACCTTGAGTTGTTTTTTAATCCAGACTGACATACCATTGCATCAACCAATGGAAGACTAGTATTTGCCATTCTGTTTGGTGACACATGTGGCACAGACATTACAACTATTTTGTGACTCTTAACGTTTACTGTTTGCTTTTAGACTATAATTAATTAAAGTTTTCAAAGTAAATCGACAACTGGAGCAGGTTTATGGTCTGCTTTGGTTTTGCTGTGTTATACAGAAGAAGGGAGGGGTATTAATCTGCCTGTCCCTGCAATGTCAAAGCTTCTCACTGACCTACATAAAGCCCCAGACCAGTGCTGGAGAAACACAGAGGAACCATGAGATGTTATGAACGAACAGGGTAATCTGAGTTCTGACCGACAGCGAAGGTGGGGCGGCTACATTTACTGAAGGTTTTCTGAGGTCACGGATCAAACACTTTTCCGAACAGGAAGTTCCTGTCACTTTTTGGATTGATGCAAGTTGATTGATCTCCATGCTAATGCTAAGGGCGGCTTTGAGGAAATTTCAAAAGTGAGCCTGAAAAGAACATGATAAATCAAAGTGGCAGGTCACCTGGCGGTTCCGCAGACGCAAAATACAAATTAGGTTATTTTTGTTCCTCTTTAATGGGAAGCCTGTAATGAACTGACACTGGTCCTCAAATTAAAGCTCAAAATAATTGGCTCTTCATTACCATAGGAGTTTCATTTACTGTGTTCAGCTGAGAGGACAGAACCATCCTACACATTCTTTAGGGTTTAGTAATAATTTGTAATGATCTTTCTCGGCCTTGCCTTGTATACCGTCAATTCATCGTTCTTTCCAGAAATCTAAGCGACAACATATGCGATGTTTAAATTACTGCTTATTTCGCATCTGCAGTGCAGGAGGTGAGATCAGGGAGGTGATGGAGAGAGGTGAGATGTTATATCGTGTGTTAATTCTGGGATTTCCTGAGTGAAGGCTTTGAGAGTGGCACACTGTTTCTGCAGAAATGCGATATTCAGCTCTCAGTTTGAGCATTTATGATGAAACTACAGACATGTCAGGAAGAGTTATAGATGTAAATGTTTCGATTATGTTGTATATGTCTGTTTTTAAATGTTCTGCTAGGGTCCTTCCACAAATCCATAGGAAAATGAATATCAAAATACTGAATTATGAATTTGCATATTTGTAGTATTTTATTAATAATCAGACACTGATACAGACATTATCAGCACACAGCTTCTAAAATGTAAACCTTGCATATGCTAACATTGTATCAGTGTCTATGCAAACGTTAAAACGGTACATGTTTTAGAACTACACTAATACTCATGAATACTAATGAGATCATCATGAAATTTTTACCAAAACTCTTAAACTGAATAGGATTACCCAGAAGGATATAGGATTTATCGCTTATCGCTGGTTTTAATGTGTCACGCTTGGTTTCGAAACAATGTTAAACTGTTCTGATCACATTTGCTTCCAAAACCAGAGTCTCATATCCAGCCGTCCTAATTCCACTTATCTAAATTAGCAGGAGAGTGTATGTGTGTAGACTACAGTGTTTTCTACTCCGCCACAACAGTGTTAAAATCTCTAACCTTATAAGCACAAGCCACAGTAGCAGCGATGCTTGACTAGCGAAGCACCTCAAAAGAACATATGGAAGGCTGAAGTTTCCATTAAATCCAGTGTTCTTCCATTTATCTGACACAGGCGAATTGACAGAAACATTCTCTTTTAGCTTCTTCCTTCTCATTAGTGCTCCCTATCTTCTGATACGCCCTCTCTTTGCACACTCCTTTCTCATTTTTCTTTCTCTCCGTCTTTGCCTGTAGCCACGGCTTCTGTGCTCTTTGTGTTTGATAAATGAGGACGGGGAGGAGGGGGCCAGAGGACCGCTGGCACTCGTGGAGGGGGGGCTAAATTACCACTATTGATTGTATGAATTCGACAACCTGACAAAAGACTTGATCACTCATCTTGTTAAAAGAGGATTATTGTGATGTTTGTATCTTGTTAAAGCCATAAAGGTCTCTAATTCTCTCTTTCTCACCATCTTGCTTGTTCTCTCAATCATGTAAACTGTTGCATGCGTTCTTTAAATTCAGATGATTGTAATCACGTTATTTAGAGCGGTTTTAAATAACTGACTTTGTCAGAATGAACTCACAGGTGATAAAGGATCGAACATCTGTAGGACAGAATTGTGTTTTTTATTGTAGCAGCTGTCACACTGAAAGTTCCTCCGTTTATTAAGATCTGCTGTTTTGATGCTTCAGCTGTTGAAATGAGATGAAAACACCTTCATAACATCAGCTTTCTGCTTGTGGGTTGCTCTCATCAGCACAACCTCACCTTGAGTTTGTCTTACAGTATCGCTGTATTTCATAATGTTTGATGTTTTGGTCATGCGACTGCAAATAAACAGGAAAGAGGGCAGTTCTGTGGTTTTTATAACACAGAGAAAGAGCTGTAACTGATTAATACTTTCATTAACGATTAAAGGAAATTTGTGAAAGAATAAATGGAAATCAGACTGAATACTTGATTCTAATTGGTCAGTTGCATCATTGTGAGGTCTGTTATCCCCTGATAACAACCGCTAAAACTGATAACTGACTAAAACTGAGTCATCTTGACTGGTACTACTTATAGTACATGTGTAATCTATCCCTCTGTCTCACTCCTCATGCCAGGTTTGAATTTGTTACAAATGAGCTAATAAAATATTTGAAATCAATTGTGTGTCCAATAATTTACTCAGTAGTCGTGTAATAGGGTGAATAATGTACAACCAGCCAGTTATCACGCTCCACCTTGTCAGGGTTTATTTTGGGACAAAAAACAGCTGGTTATCCCATATTTAAGGTGCTGTTTCACTGCACATGTTCTTTGTGCTTACAGTTTTCATTATCTTACTGTGACGTAAATATGACACCTGCTATCTTAAATTTAAACCAATAATATCGGAGCTCTGCTGAAAAACACATTGATCTGCTGCTAATCAGAATATTAGGACATCCGGCCTGAGTAGGTTGTATTATTTCTCTCTCTATTTTCTGTACATCAAATATCCTCCTTCGTCCCCACTGAATTGACTTTGCAAGCGCGTCGTGACCCACAAACGCACGTAAACAAAAGCAAAGTAGAACAGCTCCGCATAAATCCTCTTTATTGTAAAGAGAGGAGAATGTGACGGCGTCTAATTACAAACTAAACGCGGGTTGATCAGGATTCTCAGTAAATACTCCAGACGCGCAGCCCCGCGCCACTGCGATATCAGCTGCACCATCTGATGCGCCAAAAGAGAAGATATCTGGAGCACCTCGCATGCCTCCTCCCCAGCTTTAATCCCTGGATATCCAGTTAGCTTTCAGCGTGTGTCGTAACAAATAGCGTTCTCAGATCCTCCATGAGAGAGGCTCAAAATGGAAGGGATTAATACATAACAGGCATTATGGAGGGCAGACACCTCGTATTGAAATGAAGAAATACTAGCTTTGTTTTATAAAGGTTTGACAGGACTTAGCTGTTGAGATCATGGCACACAATAGCCACTGTCTGTTTTTACTTTCGTTTCAGGATTTATAGTTATTTATTTTTTTTGTTGGGTTTATACTTATTCATTGTTGATGTCACATACTTGATGAATTTTGCAATTAAATTTAGGGACATTTTTACATATTTTTAAAAAGAGCATTTGCATAATGGTCTTTTCTTATTTGTTCATAATATAACTTGACGTGGGTGTACTGAAATATAAAGAAATATTACAGATCACTAGCACAAATATATTAGCATATCATCAACATATATTTATTTGTCCATATGAACAAACACTTAACCCTAATTATTATATTTTTTTGCCTGGTGGATGATGAAACTGTTTAGAAAGATTAGAATACATCTCTGATGAATATAATAGACTTTTTTGTAACTTGGGCCAGTAAGCAAACACTCAGATCATTAAAGCATCATGCTGGTGAGGTTTGCATGGACTCATTGTCATCAGAAAATGCCCAAATCTAGTTTTGATTGTTATGGTCGACACTCGTGGTCTTGTTTTGGTCGGTTCTTTAAGCAGACAGAGAAAACATTCTGATCTTATCTCTGCTTTTCTAATGAAATTTACAGGCCGTCTCAGGAACAGCGGGGGGCTACACTGTTTCAGGATAACATCATTTACCGAGGGAGGGAGAAGAGAGATTGTCTGCCCACACAATATATGAAAAACCTGTAATTGCTGCTTTCCTGACCAACAGAGAGATAAAAGAGGACAAATACATCCAGATATGAGCACTAAGCCTCCACTGGAGTGATTTACAATCATTTCCTGAGACAGAAGAATATGTTCTGTTTACAAAACAATAACTCCAGCAATTGCATATGATCTTCCTGTAATGATTATGAAACACAATGCTCATTTCTACAAATATTGACACAAAAAATACCTCCCCCAGACCGATTATCCTCTTTTATAAGATCTTTTTGCTCTGCTTAACACTATCTCAAGTTAGCATTAGCCTCTATTGATTTTAAAGGTTCAAACGGTAACTTTACATTTATATTGCTTTGTCTGATATGACAGCCGTCATGGCTTAGCAAAGCACAGAAACAAATGTTTCCTGTTACAGTAAAAGAAAAAAACTGTATTTGTGTTCCATGAAAGAAAGAAAGTCCTATAGATTTGAAATGACATGAAGGTGAGCAAGGTGTTATTTATGACATCTAATAAGTCTACATGACTTATTGCTGTGACTCATTTTGTTATATCCAGCTTGTTAAAGAGCATGTATTGGCAATGTCTAAAACAGAGGAATTATCTCCTTTGTGCCGAACCTTTGTTAGCATGTTACTGCTGATATTGAATTGGTAGTTTTGTTTTTGAAATACAAACATAAACTAAATGAAAGAACTGGCTTAAAACTATTTTTTAAAGTAGTCCATGTAAATTCAGGAAAAAGACACCATTGCTAAGTTTGAATGCTGATTTTCACATAAAACAGGGGAACAGTCAAGGCTGTGGACAGAACGTTTAACAAACGAAACAAATTGGAATGTTATCATTCCACTGGGCATCCTTGAACTAAGAAGTGTCCAGTCTAAATACAGACCCAGTGACCATGACCTTACATACACAGAACTGGACGTTCTGTGATCTTTGTGCATAACAGAAGAGGAAGAAACGGAATTACATTATAAACCTCATTCTTTTCCCATTTTGCAAACCAACAAGTGGAAATGTAATACAGATATCTATACTTGCCTGGTGAAACTCCAGAATGGTTTACTTAAAGGAGAAAAGATGCACAAATTGACTATTACCTGCTTAGATCTGCCCCTTCCCAAGTTTCCCTTGTAAGTCATTTCTTTAGTTTTGTAGGTCAATATTTTAAAGATCAATTGGTGTTGTTCAAAAAAGTTGTTTATGTGTTTAGCTTACTAAGAACATGTTAAAGATGCTTATGAGTTTATGTAGTATGTACATAGTGCTTCCTAGCTTCCAGATTGTAAATTGCTCCGGGCCTCTTACATCAATACTAATTGAATTGTTGCAGGCCTCCCTGCATGTGGGCTGCTAGAATGGTTCCCATCTCTCTGTGCATAGCTACAGCCCTGGTGCTTGCTGATGTTAGTATTATTGCTCATGCTTGAGGGATAAGGGATTTTAACAGCTTGTCAAAGCAAGGTTTGATATTACTTTTCCAGCTGTTGGAAATTGTGATTTTGATCACACTTTGCAGGAATGATCCTGGTTATAACTTTTGATCTGGACTAAAATTAATCACATAGCAACATCCTAGCAACAGCACACTGTAGCAACACACTAAAAAGCATTCAGAACATCTTAGCAACCACATAGCAACCATCCACATCTCCTTTAGATCATGGCAGCAACTTTGCATAGACAGATATAATTATTTTGCATAGGTTTTTATGCACTTATTATTTGTCATTTGTGAGCATTTTTCTGCCCACCCTTTAGAGCTAAAAATAATGGTTACACTAACAGAAATAAAACAACAACATAAGACGTGTTCATGTCACATGTTACTATTACCATAAAAATTACAGTAACTGTAATTATAAGCAGTGTCAAAACATAACTGCATTATTAAGAATTCCAGCGTATAAGTATTACTTAAATTAATGCACAGTAACACACTTAAATAGGAAGGAAATACAGTTTAAAGGAAATGCAAGTGTCATATTGTGCTGTTATGTGTGAGATTTTGACAGGCTACCAGCTTTAGCTGGCAAAATGCAAAGTGTTGATACGGAGGAGTTTGGAAGGTGATGGAAGGCTGGGGACAAGCACTGTTGAGAGAGACAAAACAGGTGCTTCTTGTTTGCAAAGAAATGTAATTACTTAC
>JAZGTK010013844.1:0-14077 GCA_036877625.1 Ambastaia sidthimunki | reverse complement strand
TGCTTTCCCTCTCTTTTAAGTATTGTACAACAGTCATAAATGTCAAAAGTCAGGACTGCTCCTCTTGCGATTGCACTGATGTGTTGTTAAATGACAGTAATGTTTGGTCTGAAGTCTCTGGGGAGGGTTTTTAAACATCAAGCTTTGTCAGGGTGTGACGTCTCTTTGATGTTCTTTTCACTTGTTATTGTGAAATGCTGGTCATCAGATCGGTTGGTGGAAACATGGCAGGCTGTGATATCACTGTTGAACACAGAAGACTGGGTTTATTAGGGCCTTTAACACAGTTCAAAGATCCGACATGTAATTTAAATAAAATGATGAGGATGGCTACACCACTACCAATCACAGGCAACATTAGAAACTCTAGCATGTGCTGAGCAGATTTCAGTCAGATGTCATGCTGTCAGCAGACCCATCAGTGTTGAACAGCATGAGCTCTGTCAGCACATATCCATGCTGTAGCATTGCACAGAGATAGAAAGACCAAAATAATGAATGATGAATTGTGTCAAATCTAATTTAACATTTAAAAAAATATATAAATATAAAAATATAAAATCAGGAGTTTCTGCATTTTTAAGACAATAGTTAATGGGATAGTTCACCCAAAAATAAAACTTCTTCCATCATTTATTTACCTTCTCGTCATTCCAAACCTGTATGACTTTTTCTGCTTATAGGGAACACAAAAGAAGATATTTTAAAATAAGTTGGTAACCAAACAACATTGATAGCCCTTGACTTCCATTGTATGACGCAAAATCAATGAGCCGTTTCTCAAAACATCTTCATTTGTGTTCTACAGAAATTTTTTTTTGGAATGACTTAAGGGTAAGTACATAGAGTGTTTGTGCTGAACTATCCCTATCCCTAAAGTTTGGGTGAACTATCCCTTTAATATGCTAGCGTGACATTCACCATGTTAACTCCTTGGTTTCCTGTTCTCAGTTCATACTTGAATAACACAGATTATCAGGACACAAACTTGCACAAACTTGTACAGTCCATATCAGCTCAGATATGTGCTATCATTAAAAGAGACATCCCAAAATTCATGCTCTTTTTTAAATTCTGGTTTTTAGTCAAACTGTTATGCTGATAATATAATTTGTAATGAAAAAACATTGCTCAAGTGGGCTCAGATTTCAGCCCCCACTGAAAAAGTTATCCTGCATATTAAGCAGGGAAATTTCATTGTTTGTTACACTGGTAATGTTACATTGTTTCAAACCAGCTGTACGTATAAAGAAAACACAAAACAGTGGGAATGAGGGAAACAACAACATTAGCTGGATTACAAGAGGCAAACAACCGATACTAGTGATGACTTCATCGATTTGAACATCTCAATGGGCCTTAGCATCTGCTTTTTTGCCCACCATTGCTCAAGGTGAAAAATGCACAGGGCTGTTCAAGACTGCACAGCAAAAGGGTGAGATGGCAAAGAACGAGTGACAAGACAATACAAAATGCAAGTACTGAAGAACAGTGTTAACAATGGAGAATTTGAGGAGAGAGCGAGCGAGCGAGCAAGCGAGAGAGAGAGAGAGAGAGAGAGAGAGAGAGAGAGAGAGAGAGGGAGAGAGAGAGAGCAGCCGGTGTTGTCTGTAGGGAACAGGTACTATGTATGTGGGTCAGCACATTGCATTCTCAGCATTTCTTACAAGCAGCCTTAGCAAATAGCAAAGTTAGGAAGGGCATATCAGTGTCTATTTTCTATTTGCTTGCTCACCTTCACTTCCTGTCTCCAACTTGACCGCGCGGCTGTTTATTTTTAACTCACACATATCCACATTAACATCATTGTTTTGTCCAGCCTTCACTCAGATTGTCACTGTACCTGTAATGTTTATTTAAATATTTGTTAAATATACATTTTTATGCAAATGATTGAACAGTTAATCTGCAATGGGACATTATAATACGGCATGTATGTGTATGAAGTCCAAAGTCTCATATTAGATTAAAGCAAATGACAGAATGAGAGACAGAGAGAAAGTTGGTGTCGTTGGTTTTACATTTGTATTAGTGTCTGTAATCTGGTGAGTGTTATAAAGTAATTTATAGCTTGTAAGCAAGATCTGCTCATTGTAATATAAAAACGCTGAAAGCGGCATTTTTTCCTTAGCAAGATAACAAGGCTTCTCATATTTGCACAGAAAAAATTGGGTTAAATTTTCTTACCCTCTTTTTTTTACCCCACTTACCTCAGGCGACCCTTTTTTCACAGAAACTTTTGCATCTTTCCATCATAGTTTCTCACTCTCTCTCCCTTTCACACTCTACACTGTGTTAGCTGCACCCTTGTGTGAAATGGCAGTGAATGTTAGCAATGCTAGCTTTATTAAATGTTGCCATTGAATGCAAGATTTTGTTTTCTTGGTTAAAATGTCTCAGTGTTTTTGGAGAGCTGTGGTTGGCCACCATATGTTAGCCTTCGGGATTTGAACAGAATGACATTAATTAAGCAGAGAAAAGTTGCATGAAATGAAACAGATTTGAGAACACTGCGTTTGGAAAACAAGTATCTTTGTGAAAAAATATAACCTACTGTAACTTTGACTTTGTACCTCAATTGTATATATATATATATATATATATATACTAATTTTCAATATAAACATTATATATTTAATAATTTAATTAATTTTAATTTATTCAGATTTTTTCAAGATATCTGTTTTACAAATCTAACCGTTTATTTCTAATTAAAATATTTTTCAAACTTATATGGATATAAAAATGGATATAATAAATTATAATAAACACTGCAGTGTTCCATAAAAAATAAGAACATTTTGAATTCATGGTTCCATTATTAGCCGCTAATGTTCTGGTACGATAAGTATTTCATTGGTTTTTAAGTAGCATTTTTAAAACTTTTTCTGTGTGTATTCTGTTGTTTCTGTGTTGTTTACAGTAGTTATGAGTTAATGTTGTTGGGTTATTTGTTTGCTCTGCTAATATTGTTGTGCTTTGCCCCTCAGGGTCACTGTTACCCCCACACTTTCAAAACAATGTGTCTGAAGCACTGAGAATATAATGCGATACTCAGCAGTTTTGTTTGGAGGAGAGAGGGATGAAAGTGGCTTTGATAAAATAATTCCCTGAGATAGCAGCATCAATTCAGCTTCAGGGAAAGAGAGAGAGAAAGAGAGAGAGAGCGGGGCAGAATTAAAGAGAGATAGTTGAATAAGATGAGAAAAACACTGCCTGCCACTGTGGCATTCCAGTAAGCCCTTTTCTGATATTTCCCTGCTAATTTAGAAGCATCATTTACATTTTGCTCATTAGAATCTGGGCAGCCTCTGAGGGAATCATTACTGAAGCAGACCTGAAACTTTCTGACGGAAGATTTCTGCCTTTCTCCTTTTTGTCTTGTCTCTTATTTGCCCTCTCAGTGTGAACCTCTGAAGTAATTACTGTATCAACTCATTTAAAGAGATGGGTTCAGATCAACATTTCAAACATTTATCATTTTTGAAAAGCCATTTTACTCATTTATCTATCATTCACACAAGCTTCTTCTGAGATGAGACAGTGTAGTATGACGTATATTTCAGCCGTTTATACTTTTATTGCCCAATCATGGCACAATTTATTTAAATAATTTAAGAAAAAAATAAAATGACATGAAGTACTTTTAGTTGTAATTTAATATATTCAGATGATTCTTGAACATTTGCCTTACATATTGGTTGTGTAAAATTTATATATATATATACCATTACCGTGACATAAAATTACTTATACTGTTACATAAGATTTAAAGGTACAGTAAGCAATTTTGGAGAAACTAGCAATAGCAACCTAGCTTTGAAAGCATTAGATCCTCTCCAAAGCCACGTCTCCTCCAGCAGTGCAAGGAGGTATGCAAATACATAGTCTAACAGGCAAGCAGGACATCCTATCATTGCATTTGATCCGAATGCAATGATTGGATGAACATTTTATGGTCCTGTGCCTTCCACAGAAGACATAAATAATAATTTATAGCACTTGTGAAGAGACTTTTAACCATAACAATAAATATTTCTGGGAAAGTTCACCTACCCTGCCTTTAAGTCATAACAATCTCTTCCCACTGCAGATACAATTTGATGCGACATTTTGCATTATGCTCAGGAGAACAGGAATATCACGGATTCATAGCAACCAAATGACAAATTCATATTCATATTTTCACTCAGTGTCATCTATCTCCATCATGTCATATATATTTGCTCTTTATTCTTGGCCCAGGAATCAATCTTCAGTTGTAAAGCTCCTCAAGTTAACACAACATCACTCTTTACCATCACTCTGGTGGCGTCCTGGTTTACAGTATGTATAGGGCCAACTGTGAAGCCTGGGGCTAAAGTACCTCCACCAGCTTCTATAGGCAGGTGAGTAATGGACTGCAGTGGCTCACCCTAATGGCTGTCTGTGTCAAAGCTGGCCTCTCTACCTTAGATTTAAAGAAACGGTGTAAGAGTGACAGAGGGAGTGAAAGAAAGACAGGCCACTTTGAGCAATGTGTAATGATTGTATAAGTAGATGGATAGATACATTTATTTTTATTACTGCTGTGTGAAGATAGACAGACAGGAAAATTATATGGTGTCAAATGTGTGTAAGCCTTAAGTGTAGATCCTATTGCATTATTCTTCCTACATTGTACATTTAAGTTAAGGCCAGGCCTTTTTGACCAGAAATGTGCAATTATTTAATTTGTTTTAAAGGTACAGTATGTATTTTAAATTAGTATAATTTGAGAAGGGGCCCTATTACAGTTGGAGTAGAGAATAAAAAGTGTTAATGTAAATTTCATGAGCATATGAATGCAATCATTCTCATGTGTGGAATTGTATATATGGGCTGTGTCCAAAATCGCATACTGTGACAGTACGTACTGCATTGGGTTAAGTACCTACTTATCAACCGTTTAAACAGTAGGTTCTATATAGTATGTGTGGGTGCAGTATCCATACAACCTGGACATACTACATCCACCATGTTTTCATTGTCATGTATACTGTATGATCATTCACCATTGTCTGGGAAACTGTGTACTGTATACTTCTGATTAGTGAAAAACTGTTAGTGACAGTTAATGATTATAACACTAGACTATAGAGTACTTGGTGTATAGTACACCATTTAGAGCACAACTTTAGTTCCTTTTAACTAACACAGCCATACAATGGAGTTTATTATACTATAAATCTTGAGCATTCATTATACACACTTTCTATATTAAATAAACATTACACCAGAAATGGCTTTTGAAAAAAGGCCCCCAAACACGAGTAAAAGAAAACTTATGTAATTAATTGACTAGCTGGCCATCTAGCAGAATTTGTCAACTTAAACAGGACTAACAGACTGCTAGGTGTAATTTAACTGTTTGCTGAAATTATGGCTTTCAACTTAAATTTAACATCCTGTTTCCTGCTATAACTTCTTCCAGCTACTGTGAATTGTGGGCGGCCCTATGGCTGGGCTAACATATCAATCATAGGTGTGTACATGAAGAGGGTCAACTTGAAAAAAAATCCAAAATATGTCAGATGCTTCAGGTATGTGTACTGTATTATTTATTGGTTATATTGTAAATAGGCTTGCCTATGTGATGGTAGAGGATAGCAGGTGTCTACCCAGGGAATGTTCTCAGAACATTGAAAAATGTCTAAATATGTAAGTTATCAAAAACTTTTATGTAACGTTAGTTGAATGTTTCTTTGTTATATATCATATATATCAAAAATGTTATTCTTAGGTAGTTAGTGGAATGTTTTAATGTAACAGAATTTAACAGTTAACATTTTTTCTGTGCTTATATTTTTCAATGGAAAAACATCTTGGAAGTTCCATTGTTCCCACTTTTTGATGAGTAATCTGTGGATGTTTTGTAGGCTGGATCCTAATTAGATAACAGACTTGTGTCATGGCTGTGGACATGTTGGTTTAAAATGTGTTCAATTAGTTTGATTACAAATTATAATAGTGTTGAGGAAAATTAGCTAATGATAATTGCAGTTGACGTGTGTACAGTGGTGAAATAAAGCAGGAAGTAGAACTAAAAAACGTATTTATATTTCCTACTCAGGCCATTGTCACTTTTTCAGTATGAGTATAACAAGCAATATGCCTCATTTAAAAATGAAGACACCGCTTTGCCAATGTAACTTTGAAAAATACATTATAACGTGTATCCTGTTTATTATAATGCATGCATCAACGACTTTGAACTAAGCCCTGTATGTCCCTCGATCCTGGAACCGCACCTGGATTTTTTGTGAGTAATTTTGTGTGTTGCTTGTCCCTCTGTGTGTTATTAGTGGCACAGAACAGATAGCAGCGTGAGTTTGTGTTTGCGTGTGAGAACGCAGTGCGTGACATGACACTTTTCTTTTCCTGTGTCATTTCTACTTGCTGCCCCGTGAATATTCATCAGACAGACAACTGGATACCCGACAGGGAACTCTGTGAGTCTTGGTGCATATTCGTAGGCAAGGGTTATGTAACCACAACTGTCTCCATGGCGATGTTAGTCAGGGGCTAAAATAAAGACATATAGTGCATTCCAAGTTGCCTAAATGATACCTACGCAGGGCACTTTGACAGGTGAACAGTTAGACATGGTAGACATGTTGTAGGGTCATTTTAAACAGAAGTGCTCTGACTTTAAATAGTCCTTTGAACATCTCCCAGTCTGGACCAATTGTCATACATCTGCATAAGGGTTGCCAAGTGTAACATACATAAATGAATACCAGCTGCACCTGAAAACAGATTTTTTTTATTTACAGCTGTTCAGAAGTAATGGCTTCCCACCTTCCATGCATAGCCTGAAAGACCATCAAGACCACCATGACCAAATAGACAGACCACCAAAAAAAAATGCATCTTTATGCAAAACAAATGCAAACATCTTTAACTGTGAGCTATGAGAGCAGCTACGACAGGAAGTGCATAAAATCATTCTCTTTATTTACCCCCATAAACTTCATGCATTAGTGTATGCAAAGGGGAACAGCAGCTTGGCTTCAGTTGAACCAGAGAAAAATAAAAGAGAGGAGATATAAAAAAATGAAGAGTTGACTGGTGACTTTGTAGGAATAAAGGCAGCATGCCAGCAGCCCACCGATGGCATGGCATCATGGGAAATTAAAGCTTGACAAACAGATGAGGTGTCAGAGCACAGAAAACACTATTTTTCATTTTGCCCTCTTCTACTCTCAACAGGGGAGTGAAGCTTTAAACAGGAAGAGGAAAAAAACAAGAGAAGATAGAGTGAGAGATACATACTGTAGTGGAAAAATAAGTCGAGGCAGGCAAAGAGATTGAGGGATCGAAAGGAAAACTGTCTACTGAAGTATTATGTTGTCTTTGTAATTGAATGCCACTCTTGTCACTGTAGAGATGCTGAGGTGTCATTTTAGGCCACTATCAGTTAACAGTGTGGGTGTAGCGTGGCTGAATGACGCACAACACTGGTGTGTAGTGTACGTGGGCATTTTTTTGTCAGGTTTATTGGGACAGGCAAGGTAATACACATTGTTCTGGGAACTCTTTCAGGGATGTGGGGGATGGAGGGGATGGTCTGTGAAACTTGACAATTTGGCCCACAGAAGATGCTCCCTCACTCTGACAGCCAGCAGGCCACGTTAAGTTGCGTGATAAAGTAAAGCTGAACACTTGGGCCTCTGACCCAAAAGAACTGCTGCATATTGATTTTTCCCTTATATGTTTAGAATCTTATAGAATTATACAAATGTGTGTGTGTGTGTATATATGATTTCATATATGTGTGTATGTTAACACACATATGATTTTATGCAGAATCTGTTAGAGAAATTCATAAAAAAACAGTAATACTAGTGCAGTGGGGCATGTAAGCCATGAAACAGCTTAGAGGAAAAATAAAAGCTACCTCCACAGCAAGGGACCAGTGGGTAGTGCGGGATACTGAGCTTATTTTAATAGGCAACCCAAGGCACATTAATTAAATTTGATTTAGAATGAACAATGAACTGCTAACCTGTTCCTGAAGGTTTTTACTTACTCTGTATTTTGGGACAAACTGTAAATAAAAGCAAGCTATGCAATCAATATAAAATACTAACAAATCTATGGCAACATTTTTAATAGGCATTCAGGATTTTACACATTTATCAAATTTGGTGTCCTGTGACTTTCCAACTAACAGGGAACATACTCATAATGTTGGCTCAGAACGTTCTCTAAAAGTTTTCACAGAGTTATCATAAAACGTTCTGGCAGTAATGTTAGTTAAGGATTTTCTAACATTATATATATATATATCAAAAGCTTTATTAAGTAGTTAGTGGAACACTTTGTTATAGAAAAAATGTTACAGAATTGTAAATGTTTTAAAAACGTTGTTGTAACCTAAAATTGCTAGCTTGGTTTGGGTTATTTTTTTGCCAATGCTGGATTTTCATGAAATTATCTGTTTTTGTGTTTCACAAAAGAAAGCCATACGTGTTTGGAATGACATGAAAGTAAGTGTTGGCAGAAGTGTAATTTTTGGGCAAACTAATCCTTTAAGCTCCTCCTTTCACTGACCATATGTCGAAAATGATCTGACTTATTAATTTATTTACTCCATTTTGTATCATGGAAAGTTTCTTTTTCTATTAAATTTAGGGATTTTAGATGCGGTTACAATAAAACAACGTAACTTGCCTCTTTTAAAAGATCACATGCCTGTGCCTCTCACCTCGGTGGGTGTAATGTATGATACTCTGGCAGTCTGCATACTGTGAGTGTGATTGGAACATGTGGAACACCTGTGGTATATGAATGAAAGGATGAATGGATGAATAAGTGCCTCTCTCTCTTTCTCTCATCCAGGGATTAGAGGACTGAACACACATTAATCTGCCCACAGACAATATCCATCTGTCGCCTAAGCAGGGACTCAAGGTCTTGGCACCAGAGCGACTGTGTGTGTGTGTTGCTGTAGTGCAGTATTTTATCAAGCAACCAGAAGGAAAATAGTCTTTGTTTGACCCAGCACATGACTCTCAGCCTCTGTGAGTTGTAGAAAGGAAATGTGTCTACAGCATCTGTAAATGGTTTCTGAACAAGGTACTGTAGCTGGAAATGGATAAAATCATAATGTAATGTGAAAGAATTGAAAGCACGCTACCTTGATAGCTATCCTAATACCCTAACCTTGATAATGTCATATCTTTACATCTCACGTCTGGTATATCATGAATCAAGCTCATTTTTCATGGCTACATTCAATGCTTTTTTACATTCAGTTTCTCTTGATTCAAAGATTACTTTTTCTCTGGTTTGCACTCTCGGTATCTCGATCTGATCTCTGTGTCATCTCTATTTTCTGTAATTTCCCTAAGCTGCTGTGCTTTTCTAGTTTATGTAATCATGCATCAGTGATTTTTTGACTTACGGATGTTTTCACGATTCTTAAAGGTGAAGTGTGTAATTTCTGCCTCATTGGTGGCACTAACCGCAGTCTGCTAAGTCTGACCAACAACCCAGCTAACAAGGAACATTCTCAGAACGTTGGTTATTTTTCTTTATAAGTTTGTTCCAAGTTATCAAAGTTGTAGCAGTAACATTAGCAGAACTTTTTGTAATGTTAGTATATTAAAAACGTTATTCTTAAGTAGTTAATGGAACATGTTACAGTGGAAAAGTTACATAATCAAAAATGTTTGAATTACTTCATGTTTTACCCCTAATTCTTCATTCACATAGCTCTGATAATTTGCTGTTTGGTGAAATACTTTTGCAGACCGTGAGCCTGACCATAGTCTGAAAGCTGGTTTGGGTTTCTTAATATGAGGTGACACCTGTGTGATCACTGGGATCTGTTTCCCAGGAGAGAAACACTGAGAAGCAACAAACAAGCAGAAGTCTACATTTGCTTCTGTTTAATCCTAAACAAAAACAATTAAAATATTGAAAGATCCCAGCTATGATTTGTCTTGTCTTATGGGCAGAACTTCTATCCTTGCAGTAGCAAAGCTGAAGATGACCAATAATTCTTTTGTCTTCTGGAAGTTCACCATAGTTGAGGAGATTCTTGGTTGTGTACACATCCTGTATGCTGTGATTATGACAATCACATGCTGTGTTGTATCATGATGTATCTGAAGATACATTATATCTGATTATAAGAGGGCCTTACTGTTTGTGAGTGTATGTTTTTAGCAAGTTCAGCGGTCATTGTGGATTTTTCCTGATAAAATTTGGAAACATCTAATACATTTGTTAATTTTTTTCCAGGTTGCATATTGATTCTTTCAACTTTCAATCTTAAGTGCTTTGGACAAGCTTCCAAAGCACAAAGAGGAATATAGCAGTATATTGTATGGTGGTGTGACCTTCTGATTGTCCAGGTATATTGTATGGTGGTGTGACCTTCTGATTACACATCTTGTCCAGTAATCGTAAGGTTGTTGGGTCAAACCTCTAAAGGGTGCCCTAGGTGTAATAAGTGTACCATAGGTCACTTTGGATAACAGCATCAGCCAAATGAGCAAATATAACAAAGAGGGTCAGAGCCAGGATACAGAAAATTGGATTGTACTCTGTATTATTGTGAAAGGGCTTGATCATATTGCATAGCTTTGAAAAGCAGCCTTGTCTTCTAGAGTGTCTGCTGTATATATCTAATATATTTGCTGATGAAATCAAAAGTCATGGTCAAGTCAATAAAAGCGATCTAGAGGGGCTTCTACTGAGTGTTTTTTCTAAAGCCACCACTTCTTTATTTGCTTGCCATTTTTGTTTCTCTTTTCTTGTAGCTTGAGACTACAAAGTCCTTGGCTAAGCCTCAGGAAATGCTACTGCTGACTAGGGCTGTTCTATAGACCAGGCTTTTAGATGGCCTGTTTAGAGGTCTTTAGATATTGGCTTTGTGACCAGATCTTTCATGGTGGACAGGCACCCTGTCAAAAATTTTTTGAGTTCTTTCTAGAGAATAACTTAAGTTAGTCTCTCCTTCGAGGATCAGTCCCTGGAGGCTGTAGTGATGATGACCCGGTTTAATAGAATTAAATCAGCCAGACTCTGAAAGTTTGAAAGTAAGAGTTAGTCATGCTGATGTTTTGGAAGAGGCTCCTCACTTAAACGGCAGACAGGAGGGTCTCGAGCTGTCAGCACTTTGGCAAGTGGCTTCCAAACAGAGTACGTCAAAGTCATAGCCAAGTTGTCAAAGTACTTTATTGCATTTCTCTTCCTTTTTCATTTCATTTCTCTTCTGTCAAAGAATGACGCAAGGCTGCAGTCTTCTGACCTGGTGTCTATAGAAGCTCATTGTTCTGTAGTTTCTCGACTGGCAAAGGTTTAAATAGCACATATGTATTACCTTGGGTGAGCAGTATATTGAGCTCACTACAGTATAGTGACTGTCCTATCTGAGGTATGGAGACCCATAGCCAGCAATTGCCCATAGACAGTTGCCTTAATGTTCTTAAAGAGCCTGTTCCTGACAGTAAAACTCTATTTGCATTTCCCTAATGTTTCAAACAAACAAAGTAACAAAAACTTTAAAATTTTATTGGAAAAAACTAAACATTTTATTTTATTTCAAAACATCCAGTTTTTTAGACGTTGTATCAAAATTATTGCTTGGTTATAAGAATGTTACTTAAAACGTTACCCTTTTACCTTGTTTATTATGGCTGGCTTAAGGAAATTGCTGTTTTGGGTAGTTTTGAGAACTAGTTGTCATGGTCTGGATGGAGATAGTTTTAGTAGCTACACTTACAAACTTCTTTATGCACACTAGAGAAAACACCCGTACATATAGACAGACAAGTAGCACGTAAGCGCAGACACACACACACAACCTTCAAAATAATAAGAAAAAGTCTTGTCTCAAGTACACCAAAAAATCTTTCTTATATTTCATCCATCTTTTCAAATATGCTGTGTTTGAAATTGCTCCTGAGCTGGGGCCATTAATAATGCATTGAGCTTAAAACCGTCACAGAGTTCAGAAAAATCTAAATTCACGAATCCTCGATGACAGTGTTTCTACCTGTGAGTCAGTCACACAGACACGCGTTCTTTCTAAGCGCATGTTTTATGCATCTGGGTATTATCATATCCCCCACTCCAAACTAATGCTTGCTAATTTCTGTTGCACAGGAATGCACAGATGAGATTTCTGCAGGAAGAAAGTTCAGTGTGTGCATTCAGGCATGTTGACTGCGGGCTAAAATGGCAGCGCTGGGACGCGGTAGCTGATGTTCATCCATTCTTGCCGCGACACATAGATTGACACCAGGTGAGGGGTCCATTATCCTCACCGTGGGCATTTGGCAAAGTTGCCCTCTTACATAATCAAAACCCATTGAGCACCCCTGCATTTTAAAAGGGAATACAGAAATAGCCCGGCATGGCACGCTGACTGGAAACATTCTCACCGAAAGGTTGTTTTGCTCAGAAATGTTTGAATGTCAAAAGGTGGCTTGCACCTCTATTTTCTTTTAGGTGGTTAATTAGTGAATGCTTATCATAGCCACATGCCATGCCTCAGCAGGGACACAGCACCTAGTGTTGTAAAATTAATTATTTCACTAATGTGAAACTTGTGCATGAGAAACGGCAGAACTCTAGCCCAATAGCTCATTAATCTTGTGACGGCCTCTCCTGAGTTTGTGGTGAAGTGGTGTTGAATTTCAATACGTGCCTTATTCCTCTCGCTTATATTTCTTGTTTAACCTTTACGAGCCGTCTTTTGTATAGAGGATGTTTTATCGCAAGGGATTTTACACCTGCAGGGCAGCTAAATGTACATTGTGCTGAGGAAAATTGTGGAGCTGAGCGCACATATATGTATGTGTGCGTGTTTCCATTGTTCTGTATTGTACTACAGTACAATACACAGTGGCTGAAACTGTTTTTCTTCATCCAGCAATTTATTTCACACCTTTGTGTGTTAATGTGACCCCACAGGCTTCTTTTAAAAATGTATGATTGAGCTGGAGTTCCTGTAGCTCATTTGGTGGAGCATTGTGTTAGCAGCATAAAATGATATGGGTTTGAATCCTAGGGAACACACATACTAGTAAAATATATACCTTGAATGTGCTATATATGTTGGTTTGGATAAAAGTGTCTGCCAAGTATATAAACGTAAAGAACCTTCATTTACAGTAGGGTATGCTATTTCAGAGATACTAGCAATAGAAACCAATCTTTATAAGCATAAGATCCTGCCCTCCGTCCAGAGAAATGTCCAAAGCCACACCTCCTGTAATAGCGCATAACATATTAACATATGCAAATTCACAGTTTGACAGGCAATGTATGCAAAGTATGACATCATATCACTGTATTCAGCCTGAACAGAATATCCACAGAATATGCTGATATAAATATGTTTAAATCACTTTACAACCAGCATAACAAAAGTGTTTCTGGAAAAGATCTTGTACCCTGCCTTTAACACAAAAAAGTAGGGGTTTCGAACAGAAAGACTCATCATAGGTGGCTTTCATTAATATGTCCTCTGGGACAAAACTAACCGACATGAAACTTTCCTCCCCAGTCTACATGTCTGAAGCTGCTGAAAGAATAAGACTGAGTGGGGATTTTCCTAAAAACCAGCAGGACGCTGACTTTCATCATTCCAAAGTCATTACCTTAACCACAGGGAAAATTCTGGTCTCACTTGGCATTAAACCAGATTTAACATCTCATATTTTATCCATGCATGTCACACCGTACTGTGTTAGTATCCCATATTTTATGTAGCACATCATTTTTCTTCTGCTCAAAGTGATGGGCAATTACTCCAGGTATGAGCATTAGCTTATACAGAAAAGCGTGTTTGTATGTGAAGTGAAATTACCATTCACCTCATGTGTCCTTATTCTGTTTTAATGAGAGGGAAGAAAGCTATTCTGATGTTTGTGTTAATTACAGTTTTAAAGTGAGTGATGTGTGCAGCGATTATAAGGCTCCCATAGTTTTCAATCAACATTGATAAAGCTTGGGGTTTCATTTAGCCTAATTTTGTCTATATAAAACAAAATATAAAGCACAATATAAAAGCAGGGAGCAAGTCAAACAGAAAAACAGA
>JAZGTK010013843.1:0-14078 GCA_036877625.1 Ambastaia sidthimunki | reverse complement strand
CAAAACTTTGTGCAAAGCCTGATGATCCATTTTACCCAGCATGATCTAAAGATCTTTTGTGCTTTAATAGCTACTAGGAAATTTGACCTTTTATACAAATGATCAATGTCATACATTTGCCTAGATTTGTTTAGTGACTTACAAGTAGTGCACATTTTTCCAGGATTTCTTATTTCTTTTGTGTCGAAATGTTTCTGATTTTTAAATAGTCCATGAGCTTTCTATTTACTTTCAGGTTTCAATTCAAAAACAAAAGTTTAGTTTTTGTTTTTTTAAATTTAGATTTCCAATGACATTTGGATCCCTCCGTATCTTGTAGAATTCAGGAATTCAGTGAATCGTAAATTTTTTTACTTCAAGGCCCAACTGTCCATTCTACCCAATAAAATATTCTAAAGCTTGGCATAACTAGAAATATGTATATTCATTATAGTAATAGCCAAATAACTCCAAAATATCTTGATTTTAAGTTGTCAGTAAGGCTTGGTTTGACTTTTATCTAGGCCCATTAGAAGTTTGTTGAGACTGCAAAAGTCCTTACAGCGTCATGCTTTGGTTTTTAGGAGATGCTCTTAGATTGTGTAGAGAGACGTGCCCACCAGCTTGAAGATCTGGAGGCTGCATTTGCTGACCTGCTGGAGGATGACAGCCAGGAAAGCATAGATCGTTTAGCAGCAAACCCAGGGTAAGCATTACTGCTGTCATAGAGACTCTATATATCCTGAATACAGGCTCTGTGCTTTTTGTTTGAAGCTTCACATCGGGCATCATTTGAGGAGATGACACGTCCACATGAATTGATTTTTCTTTCCCTCTTCATATTTTGCAGAATGAAATCTCTAGCCAGACTTGTACACAGCCTTAAGAATCGAACTGAAACTCCAGACTATGAAATGGTGAATATGTGTGTGCGCAAGTATCCTTTGGGTGTTTAATCTTGTTCATATCTAACATCGTTTAATCTTCAGGTTCTCTTCAGACTTTTTATTAGGGGCCCTATATTGTATGTACATAAATAATAATTTTAATATTACCTCCTAGATTTCATACGAAATGCATTTATTTGTGTTTTATATTTGGAGGAATTTTGTTTGTAATCAGTTTTCATAAGATTAGGAAATAAAACGTGGTGTATCGATCTAACTTAAACGTTACACATATTTCTCAGGCCTTTGAAATTCCCTTGTGCGGTTTTAGACCCCAAACAAAGCAGGAGGTTTAACTAAATAGTTTGTAGTGGTGAGGCGTGTCTGGCGGTTTCTGAGGCTGATGTTTTTCTGCCTGTGGTGTTGAGTGTAGGTGCATCAGGCAGGCTTGACCTGTGATTACTCAGAACTCCCTCACCATATCAGCACTGAGGAGGAGATCCAGCAAATGATCACGGCCCTGCAGCTCTTCCTGGAAGCCCTCCCTAAACCCACCATAGTCACCATATCCAGGTATGCCAGGCGTTAGAGCACTGAGGTCTGTTCAGTGTCTCCTCCTGAAAGGTACATTGGGTCCTTTAATCTTTAATTAATGATTCGTTACGTTTTGTAAGGTTAACAAAATTTCATGCTCAGAGAAGAATCTGGATGCCAAATTTCTTGTGTTTCTCTCAGGCCTACATTAATTATGATTAGAAATTAGTATTAATGCTATAATGAAGGATTGGAGGCTTCCGGTCGTTCAGAAAGCAGATTCTTGAGTCTGTGCTGTTGAGACAGATGGTGTTGTGTGACACTTGCGTCCCTGTGATTTGTTTGCACAAATATTTAATGAATATCGCACAACATTGCACTACCCCACCCATCACTCATACTCTTATCTCATAGAGTCAGAGGAAGTCTGGCTCCTCGGGGTCCATGAGGAAAATTCTCATTATCTCTTAACACTCAGATCTCTGACTGATGTGCATCACCATAAGCGGATACAATTTCCACCCGTGTTATGTTGTAGGGCTAAAATCCTCTTTTAATTTGCATTCTTTTTGTTAGGTCCAGCTTGGATGAGTACTGCCCAGCAGAACAAGTGGATTCCATTCAGAATGGTGTATTGAACATTCTCCAGTCTCTCTTTGGCTCCTTAGATATTCACAGAGAGTATGAATCAATACCAGCAGAGAACACTTCACAGACCCCATGAGGAGGAAGGTTAAATTCAGCAGCGACTGTGGCATGCTCTCCATCAGCGTCCGCCTTCAGATGGCCACTGTTGCGATGCTTTTAAAACCACGCTGAGATGTGCCGCATGCTCTCTGTGATTGTCAACACTGGAGCGTGTACAACAATGAGGTTTTCATATCTGGATGTGCAGAGGAGGAGAAATGAGTTTCTGTCTGCTTTTTAATTTATTTACTCGACCTCATACTATTCCAAACCCATGCTGGGGTTTTTTGTGCAACACAAAAGTAAACAAGTTTTGAAGTTTTACGGGTCTTGCTGCACGTCGATAGGTCGTAGTGACCAGCTGCTGACCTCAAAAAAGGACAAAAAACACCACATTTTATTATAATAGTTAATACGACCTGTTTAAAGTGTTCCAAAGTGATATTTGGTGAATAGATTCACGGAACCAATGGAGTTTTGACATTGGGGGCATTGACATCCAATTTTAGAATCAGAATGCAAGCTAGACATAAGTTTTAGGGAAGGCCAAGATTATTAGATGTGACACAACGGTTAAAAATGCCATTTCGTGGTGCAGTTTAATAACATGACATCCCCTGGTCACTGTGAACTGTTACTGTGTTTAGAAATCTGTGTGTCAAATCTAAAAAAGAAAAAAGAAATTCTGCTTTTGTGCTCCCAAAAATACATTTTTTCATTTTGAGTGAACCATTTCTTTTTCATTTCACATTTGTTGCGAGGTGGGTGCATTAATTCAAGACATCAGATGCTACCGCTGTAGACACAGAGTAAACAGGATAAAACATGGGGTTATTTTTTAAGGATTGTTTACAAATTGATGTTTTATTTGTTTCTTTTTCACTGTGAAATAAACAGTCTGAGACACCCATATGAATTCTGTGCTGTACTCATTCATACATTGTGTTTCCTACGTCAGTTTGACGTATTTGGTGCGATTATGAGATAACAGATTGACTCTGTGAGAAACATTTCCTCTTTTCCTGGGTGGCCCTTGTTTCTTGGCTCTTTTTGTCTGAAGCCTAAGGCAGTTACCAATTCCTCTGAGCTTTTGTACCCGCCACTCTATTTCCTTTATTGCTACACACCTGCAGACTTCCAGACTACCCTGAATACGCCTGACCTGCCTTCAAATTTTACAGAACTGTGAACAATTGGATCGCTGGAGCCTTGATCTCTGTTTTAATAGCCAGAAGGACTTTTATATGGTGGGTTTAGTTTTGTTGTTAACATCTTCATGTTATGGTGTTTGAATTAGTGTATGTGATGGTTTGTTACTATAATGTACATGTTACATGTAAGTGCAGGAACCATGATTGACATTGTACTTGGTCACAGCACACAATGATACATAATTCCCACAAAAAAATCTAGAAAAGTCTTGAATGATTATATTACCCCAAGGACACAAGAGTAGATGCTGGTTGCAGTTACTAGTACCATCGGTCACTTAAACAGCACCGGCTGATGTGTTACTTAACTAATCGGCAGTGACAGTGGCTTTAAAACAGTAACTGGTGTGTGGAAATAAGATATTTATACTGCCATGCTGCCCTGGAACTTATAACATCACTAACATTACCTACTTCCTCAACACAGGAGACATGTTAGGTAATATTGTCCAATACACACCGTTTTTAAATAGTGGCATAAAAGTCAATGAAATCTTTGCTATGTATTGAGACCCTTGGATTTGTGTATAATGTTTTATTATGAATCACTTTAAATAAATACTTAAACTGTTGTGCAAAGTTCAGCAATGATCTCAGTGTGAAATGATTTAAGCGTCTACTGTACCTTTTAAATGACTAAACAATGCAACATTTGACATCGATTAGGAGGTCAAAAATATTTTCAATGCTGTCTGGACTTGTTCTATACTAATAGGTTTATAAGTTTTGAGCTTTCAAAAGTACATATGTAGAAAAACGCTTTATTCAGTTTACTTTGTGAATACGTTGCCATGATGTATTATGTAATTTGACCAGCTATTTAAAAGATCCATAAAAGATCCATGACATACCAGTTTTCTCTGCCAAGCAAATGTCGCATTAACAGCAATCTCAGACTCAATTATGAGCTCTCTAATATTAGTTTGAGTAAATGGTTTTCACAAAATAACAGCACAGCTGGGTGTTAAAATGGTTTTTGACCCTGAACCAAACCCAAGGACCAGTGCCAACATTTTTTCCTCTCTGTTCTAATAATCAACAGTCGTGGTCCATCAGAGAATTCAAATTTCTTCTTCTACATTCAATATTGGAATGTTAATTCATTTTTATGTACAGTAGCAAGTTGGAATTACATCAGGAGGATGCTGACACTCTAATGACTCTTGTACAAATTGACCAATTAAAATGAGCATAGCTAAAATCAAGGGCCCCTCCCCTCTCTTAGATGTCACCTTGATTTGTCCTATTTATTTCCTATGTTCGCAAGTATTGTGTTGTTGATTAGAAAGATTGTAACATCATTAATAATCAAGGCTATTTCAAGATATCACAGAGAGATCATGTGTTTATGGAAACATTATCAGTTTCCAAGGAACTTTTCAAAGAAATGCGATGGTAGACCCATGATGCAGTCAATACAGTCTTGTATTGTTTCTGTGTAACAAGAGGAGTTTGATCAATATTAATTTACAACACCTCACATACCTCAACAGCGAAGCAAAGCTCTGGTCACAGCAAGGAAGTACTGATTTTTCTGATTTTTCATTTCTTTTGGCAGATACTTTAAAGCAAAGCTTCTCCAAAGATACACTTTCTCAATACAAATGTGTGTTCATTGATGTTAAATGCATGGCCTTGATGTTGTAATCACCATGTTCTGCCAGTTTTTATTAAAAAACATTGAAACTCTATTAACTCTCTATTTTATGTCATTCAAAGCTAAAAGTTGCATAAGGACTCGTGATAGTGCTTTCTCCAGAGTAGTAAAGAAAATGCTCTGCACATTCTTTAGTTTTCCAGCATCTTCTGCACATTTGAGCTCTTTCCAGCAGTGACTATTTAATTCTGAGATCCAGCATTCACAGTTTGAACAACTGAAGGACTCATTCACTCCAACAGAAGGTACAGACATCGAAGCTCAAGGACAAAACACTATATTGAGAACCAATGAATGTAACATTTTAAACAGAATATTCAGTGTAAGTTGTCGATATAAAGATCTTGGAACTTCTGAAAAGCAGCACTAAATACAAAAATAGAATCTTTTTTTTCTAGTTGTATAAATTCTATAAAAAAATTGTAAAATTTGTAAAAATTGTATAAAATGCAAAGGGATGCTGAAACATAAGATACAAAGGAGGTATGTAAATTGTGCCCTCAGTGGTGACTTGTGAGCCTTTTTTAAGAATGACAAAACTGATAAAAGAAGAGATGTTTGAGGTGCACCAGAGAGTTTCTGAGTGTCATGTTTAAGACATCCTGCCAGGCTGGCTAGTGTTATAGAAGCAGTGAGTCCTCATTTGCAGTGAATATGAGTGTGATGAGATTCAGTACACGTTATTCCCACAGCATGTACACTCCCTAATGGACACATTTTATTCAGATCTCATTCTCTGTTTTCCTGCAAAGTAATCACGTAACGTAAAAATAGGCTTGCCTCTGTGGCTTACCGTGATTGTGAATATCATCTTATGCCATTAGCCTTGTTATCTTAAAGGTGTAATTGAAACTGGTTTTTCACTTTCATGCTTCATTTGCTTTGGAAAAATTGTCAAGCAAATTTTCATCATTTTGCTTTTGTTCTCTTCCTAAAAACGTACTGAAAATTAAAGATGCTCACTTCTTTTAATGGAGTTTCTGTGAGTCTTTTGCACTGTAACCTCGTGGGTAATTTTTTGTCACTGTTTCAAACTCATATCCCATTAAGCTAATATTATGATGAGTGACTTTGGCTTATTTCTTTATTTAGTTCATATAAATGAAGCACACATTGCTAATACCCAGAAGGCAAACAGGCACATCATACACGTTAATAAAAAAGCCATTCAGCTTCTCACTAATGACAATGATGTGTGTTTCCTATCTTCTCAATAGAAACATATGTTTATGACTTACTTTTTCCTTCAGTTATATTAAGTTGCCTCTTACCAGCTTTTATACCCCCCCACACACACAACATCAAATGGATGTTGTTCTGAAAACTAACTCTTAATTTCTAATTTGTCTTCTTTTGATTTATTGATATAACTAACTATCTCTAGTATTTGTGACACTGGAAGTGATTGAGGCCAGTCCATACATGTTAAAATAGAAATAGAAATATTTACAGTTAAATACCATATTGCTTTACTGGAGTAAGCAAACATATGACTCTAAAATAAAGGAAAAACAATGTTTAATGTGTATGATGGTTGTATAATCCTACGGTTATACTTTTGAAGTGTTTTTTAACATATAGGGATTGGCCCCATTCAACTCCAATACACATCAGTTACATTGTGCATAATGTAAATAAAATAACAACAATAAACAGGGGACGAGTCTAAATAATTACATGGTGTTCAACCTTAAGCTATGCTGTAGATTGATCTTAAATTAAAACCTGGATTATTTCTTTAACTTTCAGTGGTTCTTCTATCACAGTGCAGTTATCACCATATCAAGTGATGATGCCAGCTGGCTCTGTGTTGATATAATATGTTACCATGCCTGAGTGAGCCCAGATGGATGATGCCGGTATCCCACAGGTCCAGTGTATTATTCCACATCAAAAGCATTCATCAAATATATGTAACAATCAATTAGGGAGGTACTGTATGTTCTCTACCCAGTGGAATTACTTGTCAGGTATTCTGATGGCTTTTAGTGATTCGGTTTGCCAAGATGGTTTGATCAGATACTTATTATTTGATGATGGAATTTTGTAGTTTTGCATTTTCCATTTTCCATTTGCTTGACTGGAATCCGACGTTTTATAACCCAGTTTGATGATAACAAATACACTGTATTTTTACACTGTAAGGTCTCAAAAACAAGAGTAGCTGTTTCAGGAACTGTTGTGAGGATTATTTGTGAAAACAAAACAACAAAGGAAGAATACAAAAGACACATTTGCCACTATGAATTTCAACATCAAAAAATCACTGAAAAGATAAACAATTTAGCATTTATCTGAGAACAAAGCTTAAATTACTATAAGAGTAGCTTTTTACAAATCATTTCAGGCTATTAGGAGGAAGTCTTATTTACAGAGACATAGCCAGGGGCTTTGGAGCTAATATATCAATGCCTGAACTTAATTAGGGGCAATCAATTAGTGACCACACAAGAGAATAACAGGGGGAAAAAACCTACAACATCTCCTTGCACTTACATTAGGATGAAATTGCATTCATTTTAGGCATTTGCATTTCCATTTTGTAGGTGCTCAGAATGGTCTTTTCATGTGGACCTTGGAATCATTTCAGGCTGTTAAAATCTGTGGTGCACGTGGCAAAAGCACTTACCATGTAACGTGAGCATAAAGGAAAGACAGACACTGAACTGGGACCTCAGAGATGACTGTCAGTCCACTTATGAAGCTGTGATTTGAGACCGTCTCATTCTTGACATGTAAATTTCATTTCAACAAAACTTATATGTGACTTGATTGTTGAACATATCAATTTGGACTGTATGAGGAGGCCTTTCATACTAAGAAGACAGCTTTGTGTCACTTAAAGCAATCAATAAATTACACAGAGCTGTAATTTTTCCTGTCCTGATGATAAATCTGCTTTTCTAGAACCAGTGTTTATGAAACACCTGTATACTGCTTCTTATTCTCTAAATGAGTTTTATGATGTATAATTTCATAAAAACAACAACTGATAATTGTGATTTAAATGCTGATAAATGTTGTAAAATCTCATTATGTTTATTGAAAATAATGAAATAAATTGTGATTGATCACAAATGCTGATGTTTATAGGCTATATTTTGTGTAACTCTATGTTAGATTAGTTTAATTGTTAACAGTTGTGTGCAATTGCTGCAGGAGATGACATTTTTAATTTACTGACAACCACAAAATAACTTACTATTATAACTTACCAACTCCATTACAACTGCTGTACTCCGTTTCCATCAGACTGAGAGACTGTCATCAATTTTGCGAATTCTTTTTTTAAAAGGGATTGTTAGACCAGGGAGGTCCCTGGGGCTTACAAATGGGAAATGGTTCTTAATTAGGCAGCTGTCCAAGCATGTAAAAAGGGCAGGAGGGCAATTCATGTAATAAATGAGAAGAGGACATGATTTAATAAGCCTTTACCTTAGAGGAACCTGAGGGGAAAAATATGCTTCTGTGCTACCTCAGCAATATTTGTGTGTGACTGAACCTGTTTCAGAACCAACAGTATGGTTAAAAATGTGAGTTGTTCATGTATCACTGAAGGTTTTAGGGGGTCAAGGTTTAGTGTCGCTTCACCATTATGTAGCAGAAGCATCTTCATCTATTGATTCTGGAGGGCTCTTAACAGTGTGAAATTCATATACTTTTTTATGACTCCTGCTGTTAATGTCACAGTTAAGAGTTTGGGAATGTGTGCCCTCCTGTAGTACCATCAGCCAATCAGGATATTATTTTGCATTAACAGCTCAGGTGACTGGCTCAAAAAACCTGTAACCTAGACTGAGCACCAATGAACAAAGATGATATAACCATGTACTTTCAGGGGGGTCACATGCCTGCAGAGCAGCTGTCATTAAGATGTATGGGAATGCTGACCAATATCAGCTAAGTGAATGGTCAAACTAATAGAAATCCTTCATCTTCTAGTTGCCTTGGATAACAGCCTATTTAGGATAATAACCTTCAAAACAGATTTGCTTTTGAGAGCTTTGTAAGGCAATCTTCTGCTAGATTATTAAATTCTAAAAATATAATTATATTCTGAGCTTAAAGATGTAAAGATACCATGATAAAAATAAAAATAATTACAATTTTACAGCCAGAACATCATATCTTTCAACATTTTAATAATTTAGTAATTCCACAAAGAATTTATGCATAATTGCTCTTTTTAATTGTGTTTTATTGTCACAATGAAACTGGCATTACAAAAAATAAGTGAAATACTCTTAACTTGTAAAATATATAAAAATAAGCATGGAAACCCATATTGGTATTCAAGCTAAACACATTGGTATTTTGGCTATTGGTATTTTGCTACCACAAAATAATCATGGCTGTCAAACACAATACTAGTTGTTGAATCACTGAATCACCACCACACATTAAGCTTAATATTGAAATATTATTATAATAAGAACTATGATTTTCATTCAGCAGATAAAATTATGGTAATGGAAAACAAACATCAAAATTGAACAAAACACCAAAATGCATATTAACCACAAATATTTGTACTTGACCTGAAACAGACTATGTACTTGATTTATTAACATGAGCTCAATGCAGAGTCTGCAGAGTTTTATCTTCTTCCTGGGGCTTCTTTGTGTGGTCAGCGCAATTGTATTATCACATTTCTCTGCAGCTTGCTGTGGGAATTATCACACGGTAATCAGACCTCATACATTCACAGCATCATCCATCGACTGCTGCTAAATACTGTTTTGTAAAGCATTTAGCCTTGAGTGCATTAAACACCACTTATACAATCAAACAAAATGTGAAATACAGTAACCACACTAATACTAAAACATATATTTTTTATTAATTCAGCATTACTTTTAAAAGTAATAGTTGAGCCAAGTCCACCTGTTACTGACAGATCACCATAAAAAGATTTAAGTCATAAACCACACATTCTGATGAATGTAGGTACAGCATTTTGTCTTTGGCAGTACAGAGTACACAAGCTCATACACACAGAGATGTTAGTCCATACCAGCAGCAGCAGAACTCCTTGAAGGTTTTTCTCATTTCTTGGCTTCTGAAGGCATAGATGAGAGGGTCAATGACAGAGTTGCACATAATGAGGATGAGATACATGTTGAAATGGGACATGAAACACACACAGTAAGGGTTGCGGGGGCAGGAGATCATGAGGATGAGGTGCAAGAAGAAAGGAGCCCAGCAAACTACAAACACCCCGAGAAGGATAGTGATGGTAATGGCTCCCTTCATATTTGCTGCCTGCCAGATAGGGCCGTTGCCGGGGAGCGCTGCAATGCGCTTCATGTGCAGCCGGGCCAGGAGAAACATGTGGACGTAGAGCGAGGCCATGAGAGCCAACATAGTGAAGAACATGCTAATAAGGCAGATAAGAACAGTGGTGCTCTCTGAGTACACAATGAAGAGCACACCGGAGACCGTACAGAAAGTCCAGATGCAGGTTATGATGGTGCCGGCCCGCCGCTGGGTCATGATGTTGTGGTAGCGTAAGGCATAGAAGATTGTGATGTAACGGTCCACTGCGATGGCCAACAAACTCCATATAGATGCTAACAGAGAGCTGCAGATCATAGAATCAAAGATGTTGTCCATGTTCTTGATTATGCTTTCGCGATTGGTCAGATTGCCCGCCGTGATAAGTGCCATGACCACTGTTTCTGAGGCATTGGAGACACTGACCAACAAGTCTGCCACAGCCAGGCTGCAGATGAAGAAATACATGGGGGAATGAAGGTTCTTGTTCTTGACAATAGCAGCAATCACCAGAATGTTCTCCAGGAGGCTGACGAGCCCAAGTGTGAGGAAGACCTCTGTAGAGATGAGCAGCTGCTCATAGCATCCAGAGGCAGATCCCCTCTCACCCTGAGCAGACTTACCCACCAGTAAAGCTCCCTGACTGTTGTTCCGGAACGAATGATGCAGCCCATGATGATGTGAGGTGTTCATTTCCTTAAATATCAGCAGTCAGTGTTTTAATCTTTATCTAACTCAGTTCTGAATCTATCGGAGGATTCATCAGCCAGGCAGGTTCACATTAAACATCTTCTAGCAGGTAGATCAAACAAAGTGTATTTGCAGATCCAAGCATCCAGTTTTCCTCCAGCACAGAGACAACTTCAAGCAATGAACCCCCCTGCACAAAAACACAACAAGAAAAAACAGGCAGACAGAAAATAAGACTGCACAGAAGACAGCGAGATCTAACTGCACATAGAAGCTCTGACTCTGAATGAAAAAAGAAACGTGCAGCATTCAGAGTGAGGCATACAGTCTCCAGAGTGTTTCCAATACTTGGCAGGCAGGCGAGTGATATCCTCTAGCCCACACAGCCACTGTCTGGCATGCTGAACACTGGCTCCTCCTTCAGCTTTCTCCACCAATCAAAAACCGTTATAATGAGTGAATGTGGGCTAATATTAGGGGGGGTCATTATAAACTGGGTTGCCTCCCTCTTTATCATTTGCATGTATTGATGTAGAAGATAGCTCTACTTGTATTGTGCTCTCCCTTGAATTCATTTCAGATAGAACACAATACAAGTGAAGCTATCATACCAAATTTCTGCTCATGCACTATTGCAGGTGCAGTAAAGTTATTACTTGTTGTTTGTTATTTAAACAGTGTAACCAGCAATAAGGCTGGTTAGTTAGTCAAGTGCTCACAAAATGGTGTTTTCAACCATTTTTGAGACACTACCAAAAGGATGTGAGTGTAAAGGTCACTTTGTACCATGTGGTGCTCTGGTACACTGACCACAGAAGATGGGAATGTAAATCGGAAGGAGAATTTGGGTCAGAGGTGCAGACCCAGAGGTGATTGTGTATGCCAGCATTAGAGCCTTCAGCAGGATGTGGGCGTCTACAGAGAAACTAAGAAGGTGTGAAGTGGCTCTTTGGCTGATTAAAAACCAGATGGGCTGGTGAATTCATCTGTAAAGGCCTGATAGTGCTAGCTGGAAGGTAAGACAAGTAAGACTTTATTGACCAATCATCTTCTTAACTTCCCAGTCATGCATATACTCACTTTATGACAATAGAAAATCTTATTTTACAGAGAACATACTGTATGTCATATTGTCATCTCAAAACTAGACTACATAAAACATACATATATTTTTATACATTACTTATTTAGTATTCAAAAAACTTTTGGATAACCTAAATGTATCCAAAGCATTGTATGGTTTTATATTAAATATTTTGGTGAACTATTCAAATAAATTATTTATTATAAGCTCTATGAACCAAGTAACAAATATTAAATATTCTTTTAATACATTTTAATTCATTATCTATTTTATACATTATCTATTTCATACATGACAGCAACTGTTTTTTTTGGGTTTAGACATCCTTTAAATCACCTTTGTATTTTAGTATTGCTTAATGAGACCCATGTGGCAGAGATAATTCCTCTCTCACTAAAGCTTATTGATTATTGTTCTACATCCACACTTTGTAAACACACAACCAAAACAACCTGGCCTTACTGTGATGACACATGGGAAAAAAGCCTTTGAATACTTTAAAAACAACAGCTAATTCTGTTTAGTGCAAATGTGACGCAAACCGGTTTTCATTGGGCCAAAAGAGAAACTTTTACAAGAGTTAACTGAATTGGAATGAAGCAAGTATTTTTAATAAAGCAAGTTTTCTAAGAAAAAGTTTCTGAGATCATAGTTCTGTTACCACATTGACATTTCATTGCGCTGAAATGGATCATCATGATATTTTTGTCACTTTGAAGATCATTTACTTCCATTATTTGAAAAAAAAAAGTAGCAAGGACATTTTTCTGAAAATTAAAAAAGTCAGTAGAATAGGTTTAAACACAGTTGAACACATTTTGACAACTTTAAGTTCTGAGGTGAGCTATCCCTCTAAGAACCATTTACTTCTGACAAATAGCCCAGATATCCAATCTTGAAAAAAAGGATGTTTTTAAAATTGATCATTGTATAATGCATAAAAAAACCCCACTGTAAAACAAATGATTCTTTGGGGGAGCAAAATTGCTTACAATTGCTCAAGGTCATAAAAGTTCACTGTTATGTAAGTGTACAAGCCTTCCCGGCACAGCAGAAGGTTAAAAGATGTATTTTCAGGTTAGCCCTCTTACAATCTTTAAAGATTCATGAGCCTGCATATTCCTACATGTTACTGAAACCTTGTACACTACCTGAAACTGCAGATTTATACAGACAGTTGTTTTGACCTTTGTAAATGGCTTGCCACCAGGCACATCACAAGTTAAAAGGTTAAAAGTTCAATATATTCATTTTACATCAGCTATCTTACACTCACTTAAAGTTTTAAAATCCTGGGGAATTTTTAATCCTTACTGACCACAGTATAATAGTGCATATTTACATCACAGTTGCTTTGGCCGTTATAAACGCCATTGCAAGACAAAGTCAAGGTAGAAAACTGTAAAGTTTTATTTATTCATTTCAATTAAAAGCACACTATAAATTAGTTACTCACCAAGCACTCTATTTCGAACACCTGTACACCTGCTTAACCATGTGATTATTTAATTAGCCAATCGTGTGGCAACAATCATACAGCTACAAATCAGGTGCTTCAGTTAACATTCATCCATCAGAATAGGAAAAAGTTTGATTTTAGTAATTTTATGCATGGCATGATTGTTACTTCCAGACAGGCTGGTCTGAATATTTCTGTGACTGCTGAACTACTGGGATTTTCTCACATGACAGGCTTTAGAGTTTACTCAGAATGGCGCTAAAACAAAAATAAACATCCAGTGAGTGGCAGCTTTGCCGACACCTTGTTGACGTGAGAGGTCAGCTAAGACTGTTTGTGAGCAGATAGAAAGGCTATTGTAATTCAGATAACAACTCTGAGTAATTGTGGTGAGCAGAATATCATTTTGAAACGCACAGCACGTCAAACCTCAAGGTGGCAGAAGACCATGTTGGGTTCTGCTTCATCGCTTCCATGTGTTGCCCTTCATGGCCACAATTTGCTCATCTTCTAATGGCTTCCTCCAGCATAATAGCACACCATCTCACAAAGCAAAGCTCATCTCAAAACTGGCTTCATGAACATGAGAATGAGTTCACTGTTCTTCAGTGGCCTT
>JAZGTK010013842.1:0-14078 GCA_036877625.1 Ambastaia sidthimunki | reverse complement strand
AAAAAAGCATTATAATCTGGATTTAATTGGAACTAAAAAAGTGCACAATGGGGTTTAAAGACACCACAGAGACACCGTCTGTCTCCTAATTTTATTATGGCAGCTGGCAACACAACTGTTCCTAACAAAAGGGCAGAAACTGTTTACTGCTTCGCTTTCGTCTGATATCGGAGGCAGTTGCTGCAATAATAACTGGAGATCTAAAGATCTTTGTCCACACATTCAGCTTTGGTTCATGTACATTGGGTACTAAAGCATCTGCTTTGTCAGACCAGATAATGCGCCTTACGCAAAAAGTTGTAACGCCCTTAATGTTAGATCTTATAAATACAGCTGTCTCATGTTTATCTTCAGTGTTGCGTTACCGGAGTCTCCATCCTCCATCCTAACTTTGCCATGATGTCATCTTTTTCTCCTTCCGTCTCTCCGTGTTTTTTGGGGAGAGCCTGTATCTGTGTGTCCTCAGATTCACACATACTAGGTCATTTCCTCATTGTCTTGTCCTGTCATATGGAGAGCTGCACAGGAACTGCCCATGTAAAAATAAGTGTCCAGCTGGGGCTGTGAGGAGGAAAACAGACATGTTTACCGTATAATTGAAGGTCAATACTCTTTAAATATAAAAAAACAAAGTTTAAAAGGCATATGTCAGCCAAAATGATGTATGTACTGCTTAATGTTGTTATAAACTCTTACACTGTTACTTTCTGAGGTATTTTTGAAGAGTTAATACACAGCATTTGCCATAAAACAACTGTTCATAGCGATCAGGGACTGTCTAGCTGCACAAAAGACTGTGTGAGTGTCATTAAAGCAGGCCATGTGATCTAAGCGCTGCTTTCAAAGTTGTATTTTATTCACTGATAATGATGTTCTCTCCCGAACTTGACAATGTAGAAATACACGAGAATCATTGTTGATGTTGTGGTAATAATGTCTGTGTTTTTTATCTGGCTGTGGACATGGATGAGCCATCCTAAATTTCAGTCTGATCCTCACACAAAACAATTGTGTAGCTTCACTTGCAACACAAGAGTCATGTGGACTTTTGTAGCGGTTATATGGTGTTTGTTCAATAGTCTTATAAAGTGTTTAAGTATAAAGTGTAACCTAACCCTAATTGTATGGTAAAACTGCTTACCTTCTACTAAAAATTATCTGGTTAAATAGGCTTAGAATGACATTAGGGTAAGTACAGACAGAATTTTCATTTTTAGGAAAATTATTGGTTTAAACTACAGGCAGAACAGTTGATTTTTAAGTCTTTTGTGTCCAAAAATTTCTTTCCACATAACGAAACCCCACAAAAGTCAGGTAGAGTAGTTGGACATACAGCAGACTTTCTAGAATTGGCTAGACAGTGGGGGGAAAGCCTGTGTTGAGAGGACTAATTGTCCCATCTAAAAAATTCCTTCCACTTAACTAGGCTAGTGCTGGACAATGATGGTTATTTAGCAGATTAATTGTGGTCATCTGATTTACTGACATCCTAATGTGGGGAGATATTTTAAGCAGCTGTGGATTTCAGCGTTCCATGAGCAAGGTGTTTTCAGAGCAAAGAAAAGTGACAGTGTTGGCTGTAGAGTTATGGCTAAGTTTTGCATTCATAAAGAGTTCAATAGACATATTGTCCAGTTGGATGTAGGCCTGTATGTAGCCAAAGTTCTTTGAACTTCAGTACCTTTGAACTTTAGTATCACTGTGCATTTCACAGTGAACGCAAAATTGCTCTCTGACACAATCGCAGCCAATCAGAATGTGTTTGATGTTTAATGTGCACTCATATGAAACAGTTTTGGACGAGTAAGATTTTACAGTGGGCGGAGCTACCCAGCAAAACACTGCAGTTACTGTTACTCGTTGTGGTTGATTAGGACAAAACTCAGATTTACACGGAAAAGATTTAACAGCTTGTTGCTTTATCACAGTTAGAACTTCCTCATTTAGCATGTTTCCTCCATTTCAACTAATAGACATTTTTTGCAATTAAAAAGTTATCATTGTAATTTTGGTAGTAAAATGCATGATTTTTGTGCTTTTATTTGTAATTGCAATGCAGTACAAACTCAGCTGTATTTAAAGTAATGCAGGTAAATACACATTTAAGAAGGTGTCTTCTTAACGTCAATCCTGTCATGTAAATAATATGCAAATACAAAAGGCAAACACTCTGGGCAGTTACAGCCCTGTAGCAACAGTTGAAACTGACGTAGTAAGTTTGCTGAAGCTGGTTTTGACATTTCTGGGAGAGTGATCTTTATTTGCCAAAGTTATAAAGACCTATTTATTTTTTTTATTATGTAATTTTAATAGAGTTGCTGATTTTCTATTAGAGAATTGAAATGTCTGTGGTTGTATATTTAGAGAGAATGATGTCAGTGTTTACGTTAGAGTACGAACATGAAAGCAAATCAGTAACTAAAGACAGGCAGCAGTACCAGTCTCAGTACCCCCTCCCTTCCCCCTTAACTTTATCAGATGAAACGTTCTGCATTTTGTAGTTCACAATAGCGTATTTTACACAGGTAATGCATGAGAAAGCAGATTCCCATGAAAAATATGTTGCATAGTTTCACTAAACCTCTGTCACGTACTTCTGTAACATGAATGTTTTACAATAAAAATAGTGTACGTTTTTAAATTTAAATTAGCATAAAATGCAGACAGCACAACAAACACTACCATGTATAAATAGATATATTTTTCCTTACAGTAATGACTTTTTCCTCTTTATGGTAATAAATAAGTCCATTGCTTTTAAAAATAGGTTTAATTTCTTTTATATGAATCCAGACATGTTTTTTACAGGTGTTAAATTTTGGCCTATTTTAATGCTTTAGTCAGTGTCTAATTCCATCAGTTATTTTCCTGTGTGACCTGTGAAGCCGCATCAAAGGCCACATCACTTCAGACTGCAATAAAACCGAAGGTCGGAAATGGAGGGACAATTTTGGCATTTCCCCCCACAACTTGTTGCTTCCTTTTCCAACAACTGCCGTTGGCTTCCTCTGTGACCATTTTCGTTTAAATCTGTTGATCCTATTTCTCATTCAATAGGTTCTTGCGTGTTTCTTTTTGCACGGCAGTTGTAGTCAAAATAACCCAGCTGTGTGTGTTTGTGTGTGTAACGTGAGTATTCCACCTGAGTAACAGTAGTCGGTACCACCCACTCTGCTGGTTCTGGTCTGACCTCACCTCCCAAACATCTCTGTTTGCATAATCCATTGCTACATTCCTGTTTGATCATATCGGGAGAAGGTGACTTTATGCCGCCTGCTCTGAATTGCCTCATCATGTTGTGTCTGGGTGGGAGTCTGCATGTTTCGAGGGCAGATGCACACTCACTGTGTTTTGCTGGGAAGTCTTGGAAGTCATCATAGGTCAACAACATTTTCTGCTTTAACAGATAGGCTGATGCTCAAAACACATTCTTATTGTTTCACGTGATCTGTCAGATATTAGATTTGCTGTCAATACCAAAACTGCACACAGCTGTTTGTTCCTTAAGTGCTGGGAGACATTCAACTAAATGTTTCTTTGTAGACCTGGGTTTATATGCCTATAGATTGCTATTCTATGACTTGTGGATTAAAACTTACAAACAAAGGTCTAGGATAAGGATTAAGATGTTACTTTTGTAAGTGATCAGACTTATACCTGGTGGATGATAAAAGAAGCAAAAAATCACTTAAACTTACCCTGAAGGACCCAAGATGTATCTAGAAATTAGACTATCATAAGACCTTGAGGGTGATCCCTTTAGACATGGGCCAGTAGGAAACCACCTAGCAAAACCCTAGCAACCACCCAGAACACCCTAAATTCCTGGCACATATCACATAGCAGTACCTTTAAAACTATTTACAACACCCACAACAGCTTTGTGGCAATGATTTCTAAGACAAAATAACTCATTAGGATTCTAATTTGCACCATAGATGTAAACAATGATTGTGTCCTGCTTGTTTCTAGTTTACTTAGTAGAGAAACATGTTGAGAATATAAATTGCACCAATTATCCACAATGGGCTTTAAATAAATCTCTTATATTTGACACAATTTTTTGACCTTTCCCAATTCAGGATATTACATTCAAGACAGAAGATCTTTAAATAGTAAGTAACCCTGGCCTTCATGTCCTGTGGATCTACCTGTTTGTGTGCTGGGCTCAACAGCCCCAGTAGCATGATCCAGACTTCCTGTGGATGGCACCCACAGGAAGTGTTCAGCACTGTCTCAAGAGGGGGGGAAATGTGTGGGATGTGTTTGGTGGTGTCTTGTGACTTTTTTTAAGTCTGCTGTTTTTCAAAGCGACGAAACAAAGCATGTGTTTTCAACATAGGAAATCAAATCCCATTGATAGCGATCTTGTGACTTAGAACTTTATTAGTTCTAAGTCTTTATTCTCAAATATTTTAAGATTGGGTGCCAGGCCTACATGTGAGATTTTGTAATAGGAAATCAGAGGTATAATAGGACAGTTCAGAGGTATGTTTGTGTATGTTTATCTCCCTGACAATCAGGGGTCTCAAAAGGTTTTTAATGTTCAGTCAAAATAAGGTCACGTCTCACTGCAAGAGCTTTTCAAAACCTCCATTGTGACTCGATGCCTTTTTTATAAGCTAATTTACAACTGGGTGACATTCATTTAACTCTTAGACATGTGCACACACTGTTCCCTCTCCGAATTTACAAAGTACACTGATTAATTATACACTCACATAGTTTAAAGAAGTCAAGCATTTTGTAACTAAATATAAAGCTTAAACAATTTGTATATAAAATGAATGGTTTTAAATCGAGAACAATTAATTTGCTGACATTCTCAACAACAACATTTTTAATATGTTCCATTAGTGTTTTCATTAGTAAAACACTAAATACTGTTAGCAAGTTTAGGTATGTGCTTATATGTTTAATGGTTGAGACAAACAATACAGAGACACTGATATGTCAGTGTTAAGCCTTCTCGAAATTCACAATGACTTTACAGTTTGTGGTGTTCTGTAAAACACCACAATCAGATAATTATCATCTTAATATTCTTTTAAAGTCTGCAGACAAAAACAGTAGCATAAAAAAGGCTGGCCATAATATAATAGTAGCATAATAAGTAAAGCTGAAAATGTAAAGTAAGTGAAGTAAAGAAATGAGAATACTGTATAGTGGGAAGTCTGAGTCATTTGTGTGAATCAGTTTCTGTGAATCAAATGGACTGATTCAGTGATTCATTAATCAAAACAGAAAATATTTACTAAAGTTGCTGCATTTTTGCTGCAACAATACATGATAAAAATTGCTATTGTATACTGCGTACAGTATAGTTATAGATATTTGTACTGTAGCTTTTTAACATATAACATAACATTTTAGCATATTTTAAAGCTTCTTAGCAATATTGGCATTTTAAACTCAACCCCTTTAGCAAATAGCTAAATATCAAGGCTTTAAATTATTGTTAAAAGACTGAATTAAAATACAATAAAAAATACAGAGATATTTATTTATGTAATAAATAAATAGAATACACAATCGACTGATTGCTAAAATGACTCTGATAACCTTCACGTGCCAGACAAATTGACTAATTCATATAGACACAAATTCCCAGTGTTCTCTGTGTCCTAGCACACCAGTCCTCAGGAGATTTGTCAAGATCTATTGGCCAATGATGCTCAGAGATTATGAGCAGTTATTACGGAAGGCCTTTTTATGGAAACTGATCGTTAAAACATTCGTCTGTTCTGACAGTTGAGGGCACCCTTACAGGTGATGTCATCATATAAAGGATGACGCGTGTGATTGGACGAATCCTTGTGTGTGTGCGGCAGATGACATAGTCATGTGACACACAGAGGGCTGTGCTTGATTAAAAGTGTTTCATGCTGCTTGGTCATGATGGGAGAAGAGCTGTGTTGGCTTTAGTCCACATCTACTTCAGACAGAGCCCTTGCTAGTTATCACAGGCCTGTGTAAAATGCCCTCCCCCCTTCCTAAAAGCATGATGAAGCTTGAGTTACAATACCAGACAATGAGTGTTAACAATACCAAACAAATACTTCAATTTAAAAGTGTTTGTCATAGCTGTGGTTAGATTTTTAATGAACAGGATGAACAGGTTATATACAAATCTTACGTTTCATTTGTTTTTCTGTTGTTCTTTCAGAGGGAAATTCTAGTGAATTTTAAAGATAACCTATAATTGTTGTTAGGCAATTACATAGGTTTTGTAAGAAGCCAGAAGTCAGTATGAGTTCAACAAATAGTTTTTAAATTGTCTGGGGAAAAATTCCTGTGAAGAACTACATTACCAATATTGCAACAGATCCGCCAACCAGAAAAGCAGCTAGTGTTATAACAAAAGGCAATTCAGTTTAGCAACCAACCACTCCATCCCATAAAGCATTGCATGTTATTTAATTGAAATATAGAAATACTCTATTTATAGACATTGTTCATTATTATTAATTCATTCTGCAATTGAAAGTATATGATAATAGGATGGATTACGGAAGTTAAAGTGTGCAGTATTTAACAAATCATGTGATCTCAACATGACCACATTTAGTGTAGTCAACCCTAATGCAAATTAAAACAGCATCTTCTAGGTGTCCAGACTGACTAGAATATTATTCTTATGGAAGTGAACATAATCTTTATCATATCTGTCAATATAACTATTCACCAGACTTTGTGCACCTTTAAAACATAAAAAATACGTGCTCTGTGCCTTGAGCTGGTGATGTGGTAATGCGTCTCATTGTAAAAACAAAGTGCTTTGTGATCTCCACAGCCTCTGTTAAATCATTAGCACTCAGTGTTGGAATGCAGAGGAGGCCTGTTGCATTTCTCTGTGTGAACATCAGTTCACACTCTCTGAGTAAATGATTCTTGTTGACTGTGATGCTGTAACATGCTGGAATTTCACCCACATTTAGAGAACAGCCAAATAGAGGTGTGATGTTCTTCAGATGTTTGATGCATGTATACCACTGATTTAACCATTATTACACAAAACACACAATTTTACAGCACAAGCATTGCGGGTGGTTGCCAGGGAATTGCTATGTGGTTGCTATGGTTTTCTGTGTTTTTAACATATTGCTTTTCAGTTGCTATGGTGTTCAGAGTGGTTGTTCAGATGTTGCTAGGTGGTTGCTTGTTTCCAGGAGTTGTTTACTACCACCAGAGTCTATGATATTCTATTCTGTAAATATGACTGAAGTCTATAGGATTTGTCTTGCTTATTTTATACTGGCTGGCAAGAAAATATTATAAGTCCAGTTGCTCAGAAAAATAATAGCAGAATAACAGAAGAATCTGCATGTTTTGAGATATCAGTCATGTCAAGCAGAAATGATGCAGATCTGTACATTTTTAATACTTTAGGTTAAGGGATTGTACAAGTATGACCTATAGCAAGACTGATGCTTTAGAAAGCACCACTAACTTAATAAACATGATTTGTTTGCTTGAACAACAAAAGGGTGTGTGTGCCAAACATAATCCTGACTGTGCTGCCCATGAGCTGTGCATCTAGTTGTCTGTCTTGTAACTGAATCAACTGCATCAAAGGTGTGCTGGATTGCAACATCCCCTATTGCTCAACATGCGTTTTAAATCAACGTCTACAGGTCAGTGTGGTTTGTTTGTGAGACTGAGGATGTGGCCCACTGTTACAGTTTATACCTTTAAAACACCCAGCTGCTTTGTCTTTAACAGGGTCACAGGTTTGTTGTCAACAAATAGGGTATGTACATAAAGTAAACAGAAAATAGTATCTATACTAAATAGTAACTCATATCCAAGTCAATCCAAAGAACTTAAGTAAGATTTTGGGTGATCTTTGCCGTACGCCCATATCGTCCCATCAGAAATGTGTCAGGCTTTAAGTAGAACCCAACTAAAGTGTGCCCTCTTGACTCCAGTTCAACTTTCCAACACAGAACAGCACAGATGGCCGAGAGCAGAGGAAGTGACACAAAGACTTCTGATGAGCCAGAATGCTTTGCTGTCACTCAGCGCTCTCATGCATGGCTTTATGAATGGATCGGGGCGCCCATTCAATGCCAGCTTTTGAGTTTGAACTCCTTTTTCAAATATGAGTGGGTGTCAAGCAAAGAAGTCTGATTGGATCCAGCGATCAGCACCCAATGGCTTCATTCAGGAGTGACGCACACGTCTTTTGATTATCAAGGCACGAATGCTGTTAAAACACTAAATAATATTTGCTAGAGCGCTGCACCTTGTGGAGACCATTGACCAGATGAATGCAGAACATTGCGATTGTATTTTGGCTCTTCAGACAGTATAAGACTCTAATCAGTTTAATTGGTCTTTTGTCTTTAAACTCTCAGTTATTTTGCCTTCCTTCTAAGGCAAGTTCCTTCTTCACTTTTGCCTAGAGCTCCTTTCAGAAATTAAATACAATTTGGTTTGCTCATTCCCAGTTGCCATCAATAGAACATGCACGGCTGTCTGTTATGGTCAGAAGCATGTTTTGTGCAAGTATGCAAAATGGCTTGGAAGTCCTATATGTAAGAGACCTAGAAGTGTGTGCATTCACACACTTAGGCCATCTTTTAGGCTAAGTGTACTAAGCCTACTAGCTGTGAACTATTGAATTGAGGCCACTGTAAAAATTCAGTCATCTAGGCATGTTGATATTTGCAATTGCGGTACGTTGTTGATATTTTCATGAGGTACTTTGAATCTGGAGCGTGTGTGTATGTGGGTGTGTGCTGTCAGGGGGTTTTATCGACGCTTGGAACACAACACAGCTGCTGACCCTCAAAACATTACTGTTTTGACTATTAGGGAAGTAGAAAGGTTTAATGCAGATTGCAGTGGGACTCTCAAGCATCTCCCAAGATTACTTCTGAAGGTAATGACACCCACAGCCACAATATTTAACTTCCTTTCTGCTTCCTATCTCAGACGAGGGCCTTTACCAGCCACTAAGGGTGTAGTTTTTTTAATCTAACAAGGAGGCTGCAAAACTCAGAAAAGAAACTGTGTAGCTTTAGACTGAACAGACACTGTGTGTAATTTATTTTAACAACTTTCCAATGTCATAAACTGATGTCACTTATGTAAACACAGAAATGTAACATCTGCTCAGCATGCAGGAGGCACTTTTTCAGCCACAAATCAGTGATTATTACTTAAATGTCAAAAGAGAGAGAGAGAGAGAAACTGTATAAACACTGTTAAAAACTTTTTTTTACCAAAATAAAGCCCTCATGCCCTTCTGCACTCATATGACTTTTCTCTGAGACAACAATTTTTTTTTTGGTTTTGGACACTCAAATAGACAAAGATATAAAATTAAAGTATAAAATAAGTCTATATAACACAATGGGTATGTTCTGAGTATACTGAAGCAATACAATCACTTTTTGTGATGACAGTTGCCATTCTTAAATATAAATCATTGATCATCTCATGCATACAGAGCCCAAATCAGGACAGCTGTAGTTATCGGCTAGTGTGATTTTTGTTCATTCACACTTAACTGTCTGCTGTTCACACTGTCACTGGATATATTAGCACTGGCATCAGAATTGCTGCAGGTTGTGCTGATTTTTTAACAGTTTAACAGCTTTGGATGATGTAGAGATATAAAGAGCATGCTTCCTCTTTCAAGTGATGACACGTGGGTGTTCGCATTACACAAGACCCCTTTGCTCTTCGAAACTTTTTTACTACAGATTTCCGTAGAACTAAGAAATCAGACAAGGTGAATCTATTTTTGATCCATTTCCTCACAGCTTGGTAGATGTGGCAAGATAACAGTGAAACTGAGTGTCTGTAATCTTGCAGCTACACTTATGAAAGTTGTGTGTGTTATTTACATTATAGAAATATATGTTGCCTATGTGTTTGCCCTTCATTTTTTTTTAACTGTTTAAGATATTCACTTATTTAATAAGTTATGCCTTTTTAGTTCTAGAGAGTTTCTTAATTTTTACTTTACAAAAAAGACTTGTGATATTGCAGTGATGATATCAGTAATAGATTCGATATGGTATTATTGTGTGATTTGACAGCGTGATACTGACTTACCATATCCATATAACATGTTTTTACATGGTATTCAAAGATACTCAAAGAAACTGTGACATTATCAGGAACACAAAAGAAGAAATTAAGAGAAGTGTCACAGTGGTTTTGTGTTTATACAGTGGAAGTAAATGGAGACCATTGTTGTTTATTTACCAACATTCTTCCAAATAAAATTATTAATTCTTCTTTTGTGTGCTGCGAAAGAAAGAAAGTTATACAGGTTTGGAATTACATGAGAGTTCGTAAATGATGGATGAATTTTCATTTTTGCATGAACTGTCCCTTTAAGAGTGTGTCATTTGTGTTCACTGTGACAGTTTTTCTAATTCATTTGAGGTTATTTTTAATCGTTGTGTGTTGAAAGAGGGGATAAGACTTAATTATAAATCTGGTCTGGGGATGGAGGTAAAACAGAGAGGAGAGACAACAGAAATAAGACAAGAAAGGTATTGGAGACAACAGAAGACCATGTGACCCGCCCATGTGGCCTACAAAAGAGCAGCTGCTCACCCCAAAGTTTGCCTGGCCAAGCCATCACGCTCCCTGCTTTCTGTTGTAAAACAAAGCCCCTAACTGCCTTGTGCTTCTGAGACATGACCTTTATATACATTAGGGTCTGTCATAGGACAGGGTGGATTGACAGTCTGGACAGGCGACGTAGCTCTGAACAGGCGTGTGTTTGCTCAGCTGTGTGTGTGTTTGTACAGGTACTACAGGTGGGGTGCTAGGAGCAGATTTTCATTTTCAAAAATACACAATGAGCATCTAAGATTGTTTCCTTTATGGTGGTGACATGACATCTTAGTTAATTAGTAGGGTTCATATGGGGACCAGGGTCATTGTCATTTGAAATAATTAAGTAATAAACTCCATGTGACGGTGATATAAAACAACCAATCACAGTTCATTCTGCTCTACCATGAAATCTGCAGGTGGGTAAATCTGAAATGGTAATACCACAATGTTAGGGATTAGTTAGCTTTCTACTAGTGCTTCAACCAAAACTAAATACTGTAACTTCTTAAAATATTTGATGCCACCTGAAAAGCGCACACCTCAGTGTGTCAAAGAAGATGTGTTTACCTCAGCACAAAGTGTTGAAGCAAATGAGTTAAAAGTAATTTATATTGTTAATACTTTTGGTTTTAATTTCCAGGTGTCTAAATCCTTAAATACAATCATACTATTTATCTTTTATTTCCCACAATGCACTTTTGTTCTGTATAGACGCTCTTGTTTTGTTTCCCCTGTGGAAGAGCCATGCTGAGTTCCTCCTTCCTCTATGGATGACCTGATGGGAGTTTGTCTTGTTTGTTTGTTTCTCATACAGTATTGTTTAGTGTGTCTAAAAATAGGCCTTATGTGAGTTATGAGCCCAGAAAAGACAAAGGCTGTTGGCCGGAGTATAAACAAAAAAGCTTTTGTGTCTAATTTTAGAAGGTGACTCTCTCAAAACAATTTAATTTTTTCATATTTTCATATAATGTTACACAAATCTGAAATAGATTTTGCTTATTATAACCTCCATGTGAGTTTCATCAAGCAGTTTTATGACAAAAAATGTAGATTTTTTTAAGGCGAAAGATAAACAGTCCAGTTTTTCAATAAGCTACAGATCAAGACATGATAAGACCTGCTGTATTCCAATTAAGGCACATTATTAGAATGGCATGCGGCCTGGCAACACCGAGCGGCGCCCAATCGATAATGAGCAACTGGATTCAAGCCATTGACATGAGATCAATGTTATCATTTTCAGTAACATGCAAATTTTCAGTCATAAGTTGGTATGGTGCAATATTTCATTCCCTTCTTTTGTTATTAGCTTATCAAGCTGAGCTCGCATTTCAGTTTTTTTCCGCAAAGCTGTTTGTTCCTTATACTGTACCGTACACTCCCTGAAACCGAAAGCGCATTCTTGTTACCTGCTGATGTTGCGTGACAGTTGTGCTACATTGTGCATCAAAAACCATTTGAAAACAGGGAAACAATTGCTTGTAATAGATTGCTTTCAAATAGCAATCAATTAGAGTGGCAATGCATCAAGAATGCATAAATACTGGTATTGAGGTACAATACTGTGAGCTCGTACTTATAATGTTATTGAGGAAAACATGTAGTAAAATATATATAGTATATATACTATATACACTGATATATACACTGATCTGAGAGCAGTAGTGACAAATCTACTCAATGTTCCAGCTGGGCTATCCTGACCTCCTTTAACTGATCTGGGCTTTGTTCCAAATCTCATTTTGTCATGTAACAGCCATGAGAGTGCCATAAATTCAAATGAGAGACTAAAAGTGATTGCATCTTTTTTCTCTCTCGCTCGCCCTCCTTCACTCTCTTCCTGTGCACCCTCTCACTCCCTCACTTGCTTGTAAAACAAACCAATCAGCTAGACAGCATCGGTTAGCAAAACTACATAGTCAACAAGATTAATTTACGGTAGATTACGTCATGTATTTTTGTTCATTGTAAAAATGGGTGTGACCTGAGTGTTTTAGAGGGTGGAGCTTCACATACCACAAAACATGACACTCCAAAAACCACAAACAAGGATGTACTGCGGATGTTTTAGATGAACAACAACAGCCCACCACTGCTCTGTTTATCTGCAAGTCCAGTTAAACTATAATTATTTAGAGCAGGAGAAGATATTTTCTGAAAATCCGCCTAATATTGATTTTAGTGAATCTATATCCACGATTGATTAAATTTAAAGTGAAATATTTTATGCTGATACAGTAAATCAATACAACAACATCTTTGTCACACTTACATAAACATCAGCATGCTATTAACATGCCACTTATTTGTCTAAACAATTTTTACTTGGTAATAAAAGGTCATTCCAATTTATTTAATGTTGACAGTTTGTCCCACAAAGACTTTAGTGTAATATAATTGTAAAAAATAATTTATTTTATTTTATTACACCTCTGAAAACATCATCATTGTCAATATCAGAATAAAATACTGAGTAATTCCCAGTATTATGTCAGTAACATAAGCCAAAGCTGTCAAATTGTTGGTCAATAATCAGTTTAAACAGGGATTTCCATTTACAAATCCAGTTGGCCATGTCTTATTCTGTCTAAAGCATCTTGAGCTTTGGTGGGATTAACACACTGTTGCATCCTCAGGCTCCATTCAGTCAGCTGTGTAGGATAGTCATTTCCTTGGTGTTTGTCAGTTATCGGTTTAAAAGAAACGAGATGTGGCCAGACTGTTGTCTTTAATTTTGATTAGCAGTTTGCTTTCACTGTCTGATTCTTCAAAAACGGAACTCTGTCAAAACAGGTTGCTCATTTATTGACTTATAAATAGCTCTCCAGCAGCTAAACCTTTCAGCCTTTTTGCTTTTCTGTACACAAGAGTTATTAAGTTTAAGCTTCATGCATGTACCATGTGGTTAGTTTACCAATTTACTTTCAAAACAGAAACATTTCCAACTACTACAGATAAAAATCCTGAGTGTACATGTTGGGGGACACTTTCAGGAAAGTCAAACCACAAATTAAATCCCAATAATGTCCTAGACATTTGTTTTAGACAGCACTGAGGTAAAATGGAGAGCAAATGGAGATTTTATCTTACGTCTTCTGTTTGTTCTGTACACTTCAGTGAACTCACATGTGCCTCCTCTGGAGCATCAAAAGAGACCTTAACAGTCTCTGAAACTGCCAAGATACCAATGTTAATGATAAAAAGTTAAAAATCAAAAAGAGCATTTCTCTAAATTCTTCCAAGATATTGTTATTCAAATTATTCAATTCATTTTAAGTGTTATCTCAATTGTCATCATTTGTGTATATTTTTTTCCTAATAAATTATAGGAGGAATATCTGAGACAAACTTGAGACCTCAACAATAAATAAACTCTTGAGCAATAGTATTTTTATTTGCTAAGGTAATGTGCGTGCATTTCGTAGAAGTGTCACAGAAATCACATCAGAGAACAGAAAACTGCTTCAGCTAAACTGCATCTAAATTTGGAGGTCCTG
>JAZGTK010013841.1:0-14081 GCA_036877625.1 Ambastaia sidthimunki | reverse complement strand
TAAAGGAATTTGATCACAGATCCCTTAACTATAAGAATGCGATACTATAAAATGCAGTTAATATCTTGTTGCAATAACAAACATCACATACTGCTTTCAGCCTATACCCCAAATATTATAGTTACAGAAATAATAAATCATTTGGTACTTACACAAGCTCAAATATTTCTCCCAGAAGCATACAGGTAAATCCATTCTTCTGGTGCAGATTATAGACTTACTGAATGTTAAAAAAAACTATAATTGGCATTGAAGAATCTGTATACAGTATCTGTACATATACATAGTTTCAGTTTTTTTTATGTCCAACAAACTTGTTTTTTTATACACAAATAAACTATAAACATCAGTGCATAAAGGATATTCTCTGGAAGAACAGGTCCAGATTTTCAATGTGGTGCCATGGAGCTGCAATTATAAATGCAAAAATAATGCAATAACTTAAAATATAAATGCAAATGCAATCATGTTTGTTTATATGCATTGCACATGGAGAGGTAAGCTAAAAAGAATGAAGTAAAATAGCTCTGCTACTGTTTGCACACAAACTGTCTGGCTTTATTTAGACATGAGGGTCGTGTTTATCTTACATTTGGAACCTTCAGGAACATGAACCAGCAGGTTCTCCTCTCCAGGCGGAGAGTCACTGTAGGACGCCTCCAGGCGCTGGTACTCAGTATCAAAGTGAGCCATCCCTCCGTCAGCCCCTAAAACTCCCGTCCAGCACTAACCCTTCTGCTGACGTCAGAAACAGCGTTTTTTACGTAAGAAAATGCGTATCGTTCAACACAAACTCTAGATAATTTACGTACACACACTGGCTGGCGCATCAAAACACTTTGATCCATTAGAAACATTTACAATTATAAATATAAACACAGACTGTAGACCAAAATAGACCTTGTTATAATTTTCTATTTATAAACACTCCTTATTTTATTACATAAAACACCAACCAACAAAACATGAGGACACCTCACAGCGACCTCATTGCGAAACTGCACAGGGCCCACAGTCAAAAACACATAAGAAACCAACACCACAACAACCACCATATATCCTACAAAATTATATGATTAAACCACTGAAACTTATTGAAATTACACGAACATTTATAAAACAAGCGTTGAACCTGTTTGGACAGCTTTGTGTTTTAATCACAAAACCAAAACAACGTCTGTAAATGCTACCGGAACGCCAAACATTTAAATAACGTTATTTCTCATGCAAGTAACATAATTGTCATTAAGGGACGATCAGATCTTACCTCGTACCTTCTGCCATTTCATAAAAAGCAAAACGATTACGGGACCAATTCCGCTTCTCCTATAGACGAAATAGCATAAATGTAAACACATGCAGTCCATTACTTACTAAAAGCACAAAACCGCCAGAGCACTGACATTTTGCCCATTATAAAGGTTTTACATTGCCCATGATGTTTTATTTTAAATAATATCTGTTATAATCGGTGGATGAAGATACTGTTTATGTCAACAAAATCTTTGGAGAAAATCTGAGAGGCGCGTCACATTGGGAAGCACCTATGCAGTAAGAAACAGGCGATTCGCTTTATAAGAAACAAACAGGATTGGTATAAATTCTTACCTCATTCAAACATATAAAGCAGATGATTTATGATTTGCAGTCTGTTTTAAATGTCAAATTCTCTTTTGTTTTCCCATGCGAAGCATTTTTGGTTTCGTTTCCTTACGCAATGTACAAAGGCCGTCTGTGACGTGAGACACATTTGCAGTCCAATCAGCAGTCGGGTTGAGTGCGAATGAGCCAATGACATTCAAGGGGCGGGGCTTCCAAGCGCAGGTTTGCACAACGCCTCCATTCAATAGAATCAAATGAGGGGTTCGACTTGTTCCGCAGTAAACAAGCGACTTATAAGCATATTTGTACTTTATATATACAATAAATTGCAAGCCAGGCAGTGAATATACTCATTGATAATTAGTGGTTTCTGAGATATTTACCTTTAAGAATAGCCTATAAATCACCCTCAAAGCATCTTAGGTGTATATGACTTTCTTCTTTTAGCCAAACAAAATCGGACTAAATAATATCCCGACTCTTTCCAGCCTTTTAATAGTGCTAGAGGTTCTGAAGCTCCAAAATGCACATTAATCTCTCATAAAAGTAATCCAATGAGTTAATGAATGTGTTCTGAAGCGTGAAAGAAAACAATTGGAAAGTCTTTTCCACGAAAGTTAAATAAATTAGATATATATGATATGGTATTAAATGATTTGGTATGAGATTATATGTAATTTGTAAAACATTTTGCACTTGCAAAAATGTAATCTTTACACTCACTAGATTATTTGGGCCAGATACAGCAAAAAGTAGACTAGAAGGTGGTCTAATGCAAAGACTGTAAGTGTGTTTGGACAGGCCCACCCATTCAATTTTATAGAAGATTAATGTCTGAAAAAGTGTTTTTAAAGATGGCCGCCGAGAGACTTTGGAAGGCTTTAAATGTGCATGTATGCGACAGAAAGTGTGTCATACTAGACGGTTCCAGGTCTGGAAAATGCCATCACCAGACAACTTGTAAGTTTTCCAGCTTCTACTTGTACATAACCACTGAAATGTTGCTTAAATTAAGTCATACAATTTGTATAGTCTGACCAGATTGATTAACCAAGAAGCATTAATTGACATTATTTGATGTATGTAGACTTCTCAATAAGGGTTAGGCTAAGATAGCCCATTATTCATCATGTTCACGAACCAGTTTATTTTGACACGTGGTTTGGAAAAACACGACTACTTTTACTGGCAACACAGGGAATAGAAAAACAGCTCCAGTGTCTGGTTATGTAATGGCTCCCTCGTGTGGCTAGTTTTCACGAGCGATTGCTTTACTAACATTTGTACAACGTTTGCATCTCTTGCTCTCATGCATAATCTGTGCTTAATGCTTAATTTGTGTGTGTATTTGATGTAATTAAATCTGCCGGCTATATGTCCACAGAGCTGTGGCAATACAATGACATACAGTCATTTTACTGTAATGGTCCCAATCAGGTCACTCATCAATGCAACTATAAACTTTCAATAACCCACCTTTATAAAGCACAAGGTGAGAAGAGAGAGCGAATCACAGTATAGATGCACAATGCTTTGACTGTGTCAGAAGAAACCTGATAATCATATTGACTGTAAATCCAGCCTTCATAATCCTCGACATTAAATGGATCAGGCTAATTGAATCTGGGGAATGTGGATTTGAGTGTAAACAAGTGGATCCATGCAAATATTATTTAGAAGAATGTTACCAAATGGAGCCTACAGATACTTCACCTGAGGGTCCACACCACACACTCTAACATTTTTATTTTAACATGGTGAATACTTCTGTTAATCTGGATGACTGTACTGAACTGACCTTCGTCCATGCATTAGTGTTATTGAGGACTGATTCTGATGAAATCCTGTCATGCTGGAATTGTCAGGAGGAAGGATGGGGAAATGGGGGTAAGTGGAGACCCCTTTTGCCCAGCAGTGAAGTCATTCCTCTGGGGACATTTAATTAAATTGAACTCCTGCTGGCTGTTGGGAACAACAGGCATCCACGAACACACACTCTTTACTGTTTCCCCCTCTCTCTCTTGAATAAAAATCCTGTGTGCAAGGTTCTGTTTTAAACCACAATAAGGGTAACAGGAAACATTGGTGTGAAGCTGTGGTTTTTATCAAGCTATACTAAATTTACAGAAACATCTTCAAAACCCAAAGAAGAAAAAACAATAATTACAATCAGCTGAATTTACTAGAAATTATAATTATCTGAATTTAAGACCAATAAAGGGGTATAATTTGAGGATCCTTAAAAAACATAAAAGGCTCATTCATTGGACAAGTTGTATTTTGCTAATAATGTTAAAAGCTTAGATTGTGGGTTAGGTTTAGGGGCGGGGTTTGACGTATTGTGACTATAATTCTTCACTTCTGTAGTTTATAGTGAAATGCTGGTTGTAATGTAAAATTAGTTTGTTTGATTTGCCCCACTGTTGCATGTTACATTGTATACATCATTGTTTCAGTAGTTGTACAGAACCAGTGTTGTCATGGAAACAATAAATATAGGCCGGAGCTTGCCTTATAAATTTGTGTGCAAGTAGGAAAGCCTGAATTAGGTACAAGATCCAGTAATAGTATAAACACTAAATCATATTAATATTGTCCATGACACATAAGGAAGTATACAGTATATTCTGATAGAAGGTTGTGCACTGCAGGTCATGGGAAGAGAATGCGTCTGGAACACGTATTAATTTCCTGTTCGCTGAGCTTCAGTCTGCAGATAAATCAGAGAACAGTGTGACATGTTTGTGTGGGACAGACAGTGTGTTGCTTCAGACACTTTCATATTAAGCACTGAAGAGGATAAAAGTGCATCTACATGCATTTATAGAGCAAGAATTCATTCTGAAGGGATAATAGAACACACGCTGGAGGGAAGGAGGGTTTGTCTGGGTTTTTTGAAAACATATTTGAAAGATTTGGATAATCTTGGATTTGACATGGAAATAAAGCAAGGTTAGCCATGCTGAATTGTGTGTCTTTATGTTGTGCCACACACCAATGGCCATATAAGATAGGCTATAAACAAAATTGTGTAAGATAATAGGACATTTTCAAACACATTTCTTAACATCATCAAATGTTATATTTATACTAAAAACAAAAAATAATAATATGGTAAGATTTCTTAATTCTAAACATTATTGCTTTTTAATTAGGCTTTGTAAGAAAAAGGATATAAATACTAATAAAGTATTTTTTTTTGCTTGATCCATTCTCGTTCTCTCATGATTCCCTGAAATCTTCAGATCAGAATCATATTATCTGGATTTCTTCTTCATAACTCACACACAGTAAACATTCGTTTTCTCACGCATGTTCTTCCTGTAGGCTGGATATAGTCTGAGGACACACACATAATGCACGTGACAATTGCTCACAATCAGAGACGATTATTTTATCTTAAACGGATGCAGTATCTGTGACAAGGATGAAGTACATAACCACAGCTTATCTGTGGATACATGTTTTTGTGAGTCAGTTTGGTGAGAACGCATCTGCCGGGAGAAATAAACATAAACACATATAATAGCACTATCAGGTTTTTTGCAGAGTCAACATGGTGATCAATGACAACGATCTGAGATCATAAAATACACCCACCCTGTCTGTCCCAGCACCATTATATTGTGCTTCCAGACAAACTCCCAGCACTTAACTACAGCATTAACGGCCTCGTGGCTGTCTCATGACCTCAATGGCTATTGATTCATCCAAGATCAATACTGAAGAAGTGAACAGATCTGTGGATCTAAGACGTTTATCAAATTACCCAAAAGTTATACTAGCTTGTTTGGTTTGCTGTTTCATTAGACAGTAATCTTTAAATGTGTGGGTTCCGCAATGTTTTCAGACCATTAGGGTTAGTGAAATGTCTGCTTTTGTTTGGCTATACACACATACACTCTGGTCTTTATTTACAATTCATGGCTATAGGCAAAACACCTAAATATCTCTTGTTTGGTCTTTGCCGCTGGTAGATTATTGTTAGCCTGATCCCCAAAGTCAAAATTAGGGCAAAAGGACAAAATTAATGGACAAAATTAATTGATTATCCAGTGTGTCCGGGCAGTTAAACAGAAGTTAAACATTGGATTGGCTAGACAGAATTTGGAGGGATTTATGGCTATTGGCTAGTGCCTTTGATTGACAGTAATCTGTTTGTTTCTCACCCAATGATAACAAGAGTATCGACAGGCTTCTGGGCACAGATACAACTTTCTGATTCAGCACTCAAACACGGGACTGCAGACAGCACAGCGAAGATAATCAAGAGTGAAATGATGTTAAAGAACGTAAAACAGAATCGTGGCAAAGAGTTTGTACTTTGTTACGTTTGTACTTGTCCATTATTGCTGTATTTTTGAGTTAATTTTAATAATAATTTAATAATTTCAAGCAATTTCATAGATATTGCCATAATATGCTACACTTCCTCTATTCTTTCTCTACCTCAGTCATAATGAGCACAAAGTCACTAAAGTTACTCATCAACATCTTTAATTGCCATGGCAACATATGGCTGTCATGGTTACATTGCTTGGCAATGATGCAGGGTTCCAATAATTAACATTTTTGACGCTGTCTTTACTTATTATTCACAATAACTACACAGCAGGAGAATTTCATTTGTCCAACACAATGTTTAGCAACAAAACAGCCTTGAGCTTGAGATAGATCTTGTTCTCAATTCTGAAGACTTTGGAAAAAATTAGAACATTCATGGAAATTAGTGTTTTTCCACATGATCCATATTTTTTAAATAGAATTTGAGAATTTCTATAGGTGCCATTTTAAACAATATTTCCAAAATTCTATGTTGTGTCTAAATCTATAGTCTATATGCGTGTATGATAATGTTTAGGTGTAATTCATACTAAATTTCACATTTTTATTCCATTTAAATTTACTTCCTCAAATTTGAATTATAATTCTATTTTCCACCTCAATTAAAAGAAAATTGATGTAGAATGCTTAAAGGATTTTCTGTTCAATTCCAAATGGTTCACAACCCTGTTACCCACACAATGCAAAAGTCCCATTACACAAAAACAGTTGAAAAGCTATGATGTCCCTACCGCAGGGCTCGTCGTATAGCATATCACTTTCTTTTCATCTGTTCATGAAATGCCACACAATGACATCACCCTGGGTATCCAATTGATGGCACATTAAAATGACATTCGATTCCACTTGGGGTATGACTCTTGTTTTGATGTGGCTTAATTTTCCTTCCTTTTTTGAGCCTGGATATCTTCCTGCTTTAAATTCAGCCAGTGTACATGTTTATTGTTTTAGTGTTTTATGGGGCTTCAGGAACACAGCACGACAGGGGCTGGTTGAAAACAGAGCATCAGGTAACTGAATAAGACCCGCCTTTTCTTCTTGTATTAAGTTGTCACAGTAAGAGAGTGATGGGGAACCATGTGGAACTGCCCCGACACTTAAAAATAAAGCAACCCCATTCAACAGGATGGAACAAAAGATACAGGCTTCCTCTGAACGTGACGCTCTGTTACTGTGGTGTGACCCTGGCCCGTGTCCCACAACGGGAGGCAGGGGATAAAAGACTGGAGGAGACAAAGAGGCGACTGCAGTTCTGGTGTTGTGCTGCAGGCTAGACCGCTGTGTGAGAGGCCCCTAAAACCTCCAGGGCCTCCAGTGACAAGCAGGGACACACAATAGAGAGGCCCAGGCAGGGGAGGCTCATACTTGGGGGGCATAAGCCACAGCTGGGCCGCTATAGTCTGACCGTCTGGCAGTATAGTTTTAGCAAGCATTAAATGGAAAATCAGAAATTTTATTTTGGTCCTTTGTTGCCAGGAAACTTGGTCAATATTAAAGCTATTTGGGTAACTCAAATAAAATCTAAATAAGTCATGTAAAAACACATTTTCCTCTAAAAGAACATCAGAATCCATAATGTCTCTGATGATGTCATTAACAGGAGAACTGATACTCATTTGAAAAGGTGTATGTGTGTGAGTGTTTACATGCTTAAGGGTGTAAAGTGAGCATAGCTTTCATTGGAGGTGATGTAGGTGACCATGGGGAACTTGACGATGTTATCACAGCACCTGCTTGACAGAAGATCTGCAATACATCTGACACACACACACACACACACACACACACACACACACACATACACGATACAACTTATTGATTACTTTGGTTTGTAATGACATTGATGCATACAGTACAGTGTGCTTGTGTGTGCACTGCACCCAAGTATTATAATAGATACCTACATCAATTATAAGAGCAAGTGGCTCCTAGCTTGATTTTAAACTTTTGATCTGTCCTTTAGCGGTCTAATATTTCAATTTTTAAGTAATAATTATTTAAAAAATAAAAGTTATATATATTTTTGTAGAATGAAAGTCCTTGCAAGAAGATTTTTATGTGTCACAAAATAATAAACGTGGCACATTTATTTGTAACTAGATTTTAAAAAGATCTTTCTCTTTTCAGTAGCTGCACTGAACCTTAAGACTTTCCTGGTTTTCCTAAATCTCTAATTTATAAATCGGGAGATTAGGAAGCTCACTAATACTTTAACTGTGCTGGTTCAGGATTACAGGTTACTGTGTCTGAAGCTGCAGGAGATAAGAGGTTAATTATTTAATTCCTTTTCCACCTGTGTTGACTTTCATGGCCGGAGTGACCAAACTGGCTTTGAATTTGACCAAATATGAATTTGGTTTTCAAAGAGGTTTGTAGACACGATAACAACTTTAATCTTCCGCTAAATGCAGATTTGTATTAATGAGTAAATCAGCCCAAGTCTCACACAAGCTGTGTGTGGAGAATGGAGAAATGTGTCTGGTGCTACCATGGAAACCCTGAGAGTTATGGCATCATAACACCGCACATAAATCCCACTAAGCAACACACAGGATTTAAGATGATTTGGATGTCCACTGCACTGTATTTTAAGCCACAGTATGTTGGTTTCATATAATTGTTTTTTCAATGTTTCAACAATGCTTAAGTGCAACCACATAGTGCAGACACTATATGCTGTTATGGATTGTTGTATTAGTATGACATAAGTATTCTACAGGATCCGTCATGGCCAATGGAGGCGTATATCTTTCGTTTTACTACCGGTATGCACGGTAAAAGGCGAACTTGAGGGGCTGTCTTTACGCACGGTGCGCCGCCCCACCGGAGCTGCGCGAGCGGACACTGGCTCATTCGCTTTGGTGCGGATACCGGAATCACCGCGGCATGCATGTGGACCGAGTTTTTGATTTATTGTAAAGACACGTAGAGAAACGAAACACCTGACCGATTTCTTTTCCCCGCCGGCTGTTATCTGACAGTCGTTTCTCTCATCATAGACTGGCTGCATTGCCACCTTGCTCAGGATTGCGGTACCCTGCGCGTTATAAACATTCGTGAATGGAAAGCATCTGTACCACAGACGTGCATCTTGTCAAACGTTTCTCGAATCATCTGCAGTTTTGTGATTGATCGCCTGGACACCGGGACAGCGTCCTCCTGCAGAGGAAAGATGGAGACCTTCTTCGCAGAGGTGGGCTCAGTTTCTAATGGAGGGATCGTTTAATATGTTGTGCTTTATGTGCAAGCAATAGATGATGTGCATCATATGAAAATGTCTTTAATAATCCCGTGTGTGTGATGCACAGACCGGTTCATAATTCTCATAGGCTGTGCGGGATCACACCTACCTTCATGACATGCGATGCCGCGTCCTCTTAGAAGTGCCATAAGCATTAACATACAACCACCGTGCACCTGTCTTTTACGGTTTGTTATTTTCATGTGTTTTGTTAAAGGAGATCAGTGCTTTATTTCACTCATTGACAGCAGTTGATGGGTTGATGTCGCGTGCGTCGGTGTCTCGCGCGGGGCTGTGGCGCGCGTGAGGGGGGAAGGGGCTCGCGCACTGAAGCAGAGGCAGGGTCTTTAACTGACATCATATGTCTGCAAAGATACTGTGCAAAGCATTTTGCATGTTTTGCAATTGCGTGCATATTTTTATGTGTGATGGAAATCTTACAATTCCTAAACGAGCGAGACCATGTTGTGAAGGATGCCTGGAAATATTTGAGATTATTCCTAAATTCCACATTCACTCACCTTGAGTCTCCTAATAGGAATTGTTCAGAAACATATGGTCCGCAGGGTCTCAGACTCATCCTGTCGTATTGTTGGTGGGTTTGTTTACCTGATTTGTGCTCTGCAGAAAAGGTCTCATAAAAGCATTTGTGCATCATCTGTGCATTTGTTGAATTTGGTTTCATTTGCTTCTACACTTGCTTAGACTCTGCCTCATTGATTTACAATAAAAATAGTGTGATAGCCAGAGCGTACTAAAATGGTCAATTTTAACATTATCTCGCTCTCCCTCACTCTCTCTCTCTCTCTGTCAAGTGCTCACACACAAACACCTGCATTCTGTCTTCTATCTAATACAGAATTACAGCATCCCATTAAGCCATTTATCCTCCTGAGCACATGCTATATGTCTCAAACGGTTTTAAGCAGTCAGCATTTAATCTGTGTCAGAGTGAACAGCACACCAACACCAGGCTTAGTAAGTAAATGACATTAAATGATGATGCACACACTGGTTATTTTGCTTACCATAGAGTGGATGGGAGATCTGTGTGTGTGTATAAGGATTATTGCTCTGGAAAAGCAAGAGTAGCCCATCTGATGGCTCTTAAGAACCATGTTTATGGAACAAAGAGGAACTTGATCTTTGTAGATCTTTCACAAACAATTATGTGGAATAATTATGTGGATCCATTAATAGTAATTAAATCAATGGGGCATTTATGACAAATTTGTCTCTGTGTGGGTTCTGTTTACTGGCCATTCCATGTGGATTTAGATAACTAATGTTTATGATTCATTGGCTAGAATAAATATACAGCTTGATTTTTCCAAAGAAAATGTAAGTTGTGATTGTAAAAATAACACACATGACACTACATGTGTTGTGGGTGGTTGCCAAGGTGTTGCTATGTGGTTGCTAAGGTATTCTTGGTGGCTATTGTGACATTGCTTAGTTGGTTACTGTGTCTTTCTGGGGACTTGCTAAATCAAGCAATGCAATGTCACAGAACGCACCCCAAGTCTTTATAACATCCTGGTGCCTACATATGGCTCAGGTCATTTCTTTTTTAGCCAGTTTCTTGTCTAGGTGAAAATACAATCTTTTAAGATCCAGCTTAAACTTAATGCATTTGGAAAAAGACCAAATATGATTTGAGCAATAGAAGAAGGTATTGCTTGATCCGGTTTCAGTGTAGGGGTCACAGGTTGAGTCCCAGAACGTTGCAACCCTTTTAAATGTGATAATACATGTACAAAGCAGAAGCTCATATAACCCCCATAATACAGGCCTGACCAATCCACTTACATTCTTTTCTCTGCCCCACACCCTGATGTGTGATCATACATCTTCTGAGGAGCCCATTGCCTTTTGAGACTGAAGGCTTAGTGACTCTTTAAAGCACAACAGACACACAAACAACAGCTCTCTACTCATTTTCATTCTCTTTCTGCTTGCTTTTAGCACCCTCTTTTTCTGCTGTCTGCTCTGTGGTGTCAGTTCAGGTTATCATATTGATGACTCAACACCCCTCCAGTCCCCACAGCAACATTTCTAGGGACACCTGCCTCAAGAGGTCGTGTGGTCCTAGTGCCAGTTCATTCTGTAATAACCAGATATTCCTAGTGAGAGAACATTGCAGTTTATCTGTCAATAGAAATTAATTATTGATTAGGTTTACCATTCTTTTAATTTCATTCATAATTCTCTTTATGATAACGGTAACTTAATGTACTGTGCGCTACTGTATGAGACAGTGATTTATCTTGGTAATATTACGCCCTTTGTTAAATTACAACATTTAAGTAGCTTTTACAAACGTGCCTTCGAAAAAACATTACTGGTGGGCATCTTGAGACAAAACAGTGACACTCATATATTCTAGGAAATGCAAGTGCAAGTTGCATTTATTTAAGACAGCTCAGACATGCATTTTAGTTTGGACCTATAGACTTAAGCTTTGTCTGTAAAACCAGATGCTTACTATCTAAAGAAGAACATTCCACTACAATTTGATCTAATAGCCAGATTAACTAGCATGGTTTATTAACTACCATACAATATTCATCATAGAATGGTAACCTATGGTCACAATTAGTCAGTATTGAAAACCCATCTGTTATCTTGAGGTCAAGGGATGCAGACGTTTACGTTTAGGTCTAAGGTATTGGATTTGAGTTTGGGTTATTATAAACATGTAATGTTGTGATTTTAATGTAAATAATTTTGTCTACAGACACTTTATTCCATCTTTGAATCAAATCAAATGAGGAAATAGAATAAGAATGAGTGGTTTTTGGTCAAGTGGAGTCTTGAAATTTGGCACTACTGGTCAGGGTAGGTTTCTGTCACAGGCTCACATGTACAGTCCTGGTTTGACTGTAACTTAACTGCAGGTCACAACCTCTCCTCCCCGAAAGAATGGAGAGGCTCACAGACAGAGTTGTTCTACTTTGGCATTCCCACTGTCTGAGGAAACATTAGCAGTGGCAACTGGAGACTGACAACCCAACTCCTTCTCATAAAACACAAAGACCTATTTATAAATACAGACAGGGGGTACAAGAAAAAAAGACAGGAAGCCAGAAAAAAGGAGTGTGCTGAAGAAAAAACTCAAGAGAGAAAAAAATAATAGACTGAGGGCGAGAATACCGCTAACAATGCTAAAGCTTAACAGTCTGAATACTGGACATTTCTAAAACACAGATAAATATGTCATCCAGTTGTAATCTTTTGATAATTTTTAATAACAGCATAAACATTGTTTTAAAGGGTTACTTCACCCAAAAATGAAAATTGTGTCATTACGTACACTCGGCTACACGTTACGTTATGTAAATGTGTCAGTAATGTTCTGCATTATATATATTTTATGTTCCACAGAAACATTTATTACTGTATTTATCTATGAGACAGACAGAGACCCCCTGACATCTTTTACCAACTCCAATTCCTGCTGTGGGTTGCTGTACAAAATTAGCATATTTTACTTGATTTGATCTAATATATTTTTACATGTTCCTGTGCTATAAGCTTTACATGGTATACAGTTTTGGCTTATCCATTATAGAGCTTGGGTAGAATACTCAACTTTAGCCCTAATACTGTGACTACTATGATGATTATATATGTGAAATACTTAGAAGACAACTGAGGAATGATGCTGAAAAAAACTGACACCTGGAAGAAGTCTGCTTTTATATCCTGGTAATAATTAGAAGATGGTTGTGCTCCTCCCCAACTCATGTTTAGGCATGTTTGCTTTCTGCACTGTCAAATAATTTGGGCACATGATTTTTTTTGACAACGCACTGCGTCCTTCGATTTCAAAAAGGAAACGCTTGTAGCCTGTTCTTTCAGGTCAGAGCAGAATTCATGTTACCATCGTTGCCTCTTCATGGGTGGGTGTCTCTCTCTCTCTCTCTCTCTCTCTCTCTTTCTCTCTCTGTAGTTCTGTGGTACTGGTACTGAGTGAAGCAGCCACTGGAGATGTGTGACCTATATTTTTTAGCAGCTTCATTTGAGAGCGGGTGCCTTGATTTGTTCCGGTGTGAATCTGTTTTCCTTTTTTCTGTATCTTGTTCTTGCTCTATTCATCATTTTCTCATTGCCTCCCTATATCTCTCACCCACTGCTGCAATGCACTCATTTCACAGCGAATAAAGCTGTGGTTTTAGCTTTTTTATTCCCCCTCATTCCATTTCTCCCAGCGCTCATCCTGTTATATATATCAATCTATTATAACAGGTTCCCACTGCTGAGGAAGAATCACCTCAGGAGCGCGGCACGGTTTTGAAATGTCGCTCACTCAAAATGAAACTCTGCTAAGAAAGCTAAGTAAACTCTAATCGTGTGCGTAATAGAAAATAAAGAGCAAATACACTTTATCTGTCTTTAATATAGCCTAATATATGAAGTAGCTTAAGCGTATGTTAATATAAACTTAAAAAATTTAAAATGTTTTAAAAAACTAGGTCACGCTATCAGAAGTTAATCTGTTTATATCCATCCCCTATACTGCTTCCCAGCTAAGAGGAAACATTCCCAGAATGTTGTCTAATGTTTTCTAAAAGTTCTCTTTTTAAGTCATCAAAAACCGTTCTCGCAATAATGTTATAGCAACGTTTTTCTTAACGTTATTTGTCGTATATATCAAAAGCATTGTTCTTAAGTTGTTAGTGGAATGTTTAAAAAAATTTCCTTTCAAAACAACATATTTAACATTACTATTGCATGAGCTCCACACAACTGTGTCGTTTTAGTTCACCTGCAGTCCAGCAGTTTGACACCATGAGCAGGATATGTGGTGACTTTGAGTGCTCATCAAAATGGGATGAAGAGAAAGACACAGACATAGACTGAGATCTGACTGTGCACACGTGTGTGTGTGTGT